>PVLC010018699.1:0-31694 GCA_004027655.1 Graphiurus murinus
GGGGCGCAGGGGGCCGGATGCTGTTTCAGGGCCTGGCTCCTCGGCGGTGCAGCTCGGGGCGCGGGGCACCGGTGCGCCGGGGGCCGGATGCTGTTTCAGGGCCTGGCTCCTCGGCGGCGCAACTCGGGGCGCAGGTCACCGGGGCGCAGGGGGCCGGATGCTGTTTCAGGGCCTGGCTCCTCGGCGGTGCAGCTCGGGGGGCGGGGCACCGGTGCGCAGGGGGCCGGATGCTGTTTCAGGGCCTGGCCCAATCATATGTTGAAGAAGAAAATATTTCTTTCATGAGTGCTTTCTAGTCAATGGGATCACATCATATCAGCAGTGGAACCTGACAAACTCCATGCATTGGACAATGAAAGAAGGATGAGGCAAACCTATCAAAAAAGCGTAAACAAAATTCCACATGAGAGTTGTTTGCAATTTTACTCCATTAAAGTGGGGAAAGTAGGGGTAGTGAAGCTGGTTTAGAAATAAGCCATTCTTTCTTTGTAAAAAGTAACCAATCTTTCAAATGGGGTTTAAAAATATTTGCTTTATATCAAATTATGAGGCTAAGTGCTGTCTGTCACCAGTAGCTGACTCAAACAAGTTATGTAATGTTTTATCTTTACAGTGTTGATTAACTAGAGCAATAACATCTACGCTTCACATAAGTAAAAGTGTAAAGTGTTGTTTAAGCACTTAGCTATCAGCATTTCTCTAAAATGTTTTGTATACCATAATGAAAATTTCAAAAAACTTATACTTACTGTATTCTCAAAAGCAGTTTATTGCTTAAATTTCCATGCAATATAATGAAGTATGCATATTTGAAGTCAGCAAAAGTGTGTTTTCTTCATTAAATGGGTTTCTAACACCTAGAACAAGATTTTTTCCTTATAAATCGACTTGGTTAATGCAATACTGACTGTGCAATTTATATGAAATAGTTATACATGCCTCAATCCAGAAACAAACCTAAAATACAAATAATTTCCACACCATAATGAACCTATTTATAGCTGCTGGGTATTATATTCTGTCTTGGTCAACATTCTCAATTCTGTGACCCAATAGTCCTGACCACACACAACTCAAAGGAAGGAAGACTTATTTGCTCACAGTAGTTGGAGATTTCAGTATTCACAGTATTCAGTACATGTGAGGCCGGGTCTACAGAGCTGAAGGCATGGGGGTGGGAAGCAGAAAGAGAGAGGACAGGCTCCTCACATCAGGGAGACCTGAGGCAAAGAGAGGACATGGGGAGGATAGGATCCTGTATAATCCCCAAGGCCACAACAAGACCCTGCTTCCAACATGTCTATCTTGTTTCTGTGACGACAAGGAGTACATTCTAAATCCAAACTATTGTTGTACTGTTATGGTGGCCAGCCATGCTGTATGCCTGTGACTGAGATGTTTGCATGGGTGCGGAGCTTTCTGCCTAAACTAGGATAGTTTAGACAAACTCAGAAGCATGGTTACCAGTGACAACATCTAGGACATTTTATTATAAAAAAGAAAAACAAAAATCAAGAACAATAGCATTAACAACAAAAATCACATGCCAGACCCAGCATCACATGCCAGACCCAGCATTCAGGAAGTCTTAACTTCATCTTTCTAGAGAAAGCCTTTCAATGGAAAAAATAGAAAACTATAAGGTTGTCTTGACTAAAATTCTGACCAGTCCCACCAAAGTTAACAAAGGTTGCTATTGGTATTAATGATGTACACTTTGGTCACCAAGGGCAATTAATTTTATTAACAACCTCCTGTATCTGTTCTATTATCCCCATTTCTACTACCATTCCCTGAATTTATATCTTCATTATTGCTCACATCGACTTTTGAAATTATTTCATGCTTTACTTAACTATCTAATTAATTTACATTGAAGCTAGAATGATTCTTATGCTAATTTTAAATTAATCTGATGCTATTATTGCATCTAATGTTATCAAGTTTTCTTTATTTTTTTCTGAGCTGCAATTTGGGTGAACCAGGATATTGACATTGGTACAGTCAAGATAGTATTATTCACACTAGAGATCCTGCATGTTGCTGTGATCTTCACACTTCACTCCTTAACCTCTGGTAAGTGCTGTGAGGTTCTACATGACATCGATTTCTATAATTTTGTCATTTCAAGACATTATATAAGCCAGGCATAGTGGAACATGCCTGTAATCCCAGTACTTGGGAGGGTAAGACAGGAGGATTGTAGGTTTTGAACTAGCCTCAGCAACTTAGTGAGACTCTCAGCAACCTAGTAATGCCTTGTTTCAAAAAAAAAATTCTTTTGTTTTTTAAAAGGGTTGGGAGTATAGCTCAGAGGAAGAACTTCTCAGGGTTCAATCTTCTCCAGTAGCACACACATGCACACACACACACACACACACACACACACACACACACACACACGATGATAGTGATAGGAAAATGTAATCTGATCACAATAAAGCCCAGTTTTAGTAATTGGCTCCAGCAACTTTACACACCCCCAAGAGGCAGTTGCTGTTTGTCCCTTTTCTTCTGTTTCTTTGCAGGCGCTAAGCTGTGCCAAAAATAACCTAATAACTCAAACTAGCAAACCTCACCTGCTTTTACAAGCTGACCTCACCTGGTTTCACCAAAACCAGCCCCTCTGATTTCACAACCCCAACTGCCAGCACTTTGCACAGTCACCCCCAGCTTTGCAGACTCCGCCTCTACCAATGGTACTTCCACCTGTCCTTTGCTGCTGATGCCATTTTGGCCTCAGACCATCTGCTGGCAAGTATTGTAATAAAATTTTCCCTCTGATCTTTGTCTGGACTGGTTTCACTCAGCATTTGACCCAATAGTCATTTAAATAGAATCATACAATATGTAAACTTTCAGAATTTGCTTTTTTCATTCATCATGATTCTCCAGAAATTTTATCCAGATTAGGATGAGGTTAATAATTCATTCTTTTTTGATAAGTAATACTCCATAATATGTATGTATGGGTCACAATTTAAATTCATTAGCTTGAAGCACATTTCTGTTGTTTTCAGTTGTGGCTATTATGAATACAACTACTATGAGCATTCATGCAGAAGTTTTTATCTGAACATAAGGTTTAATTTCTCTGGGATAAATGCTCAGGAGTGCAATTTGGATGGTATGGTAATTGCATGTTCAGTTTTTTTTTTTTTAAGAAAATTACAAAATGTCTTCTAGAATATCTATAAAATTTTAATTAGCCCATCATCAATGTATGAGTGATATGAGCTTCTAGATTCTTGCCAGAGTTTGATGCTATCACAATTCTTTACTTTAGACACTCTGTTATGAGTGTAGTGATATTTGATTGTGGTTTTAATTTGCATCATTCTAATAGCTAATGCTTATCATCTTTTGATGTGCTTATTAAAAGCGTCTCTTTTGTGTTTTTTGCACATATTCTAATTCTTTTGCTTTAATGTTTAGTTCCTGGGTTCTTTACCCCAAATACTACTCCTTTACTGCACACATAGTTTGCAAATATTTTTTACCACTCTATAATTTGTCTTTTTTTTTTTATCAATATGGTCTTTACAAAAAACAAGTTTGAATTTTGAAGTTTTGTTTATATTTTTCCTTCTATACAATTTGCATTTAGTGTCAAGTCTAAGATCTATTTACCTACTTCTAGATTTTAAATATATTTTATGTTTTTTCTAAAAGTATTATAGTTTTGTTTCACATTTAAATTTATGATTTACTTTGAGCTAATTTTCTTTTGCATGGTACTGTAGTTTGAACCCAGTGGCATTCTACCTCTGAACTACATCTCTAACCCTATTTATTTTGAAATAGGATCTCACTAAGTTGCAGATTGCCTCATGAGGTTGCTGAGGCTAATCTTGAACCTCTAATCCTCCTGTCTCAGTCTCCGAACTCCTGAGATTACAGGCCTGCACCACTGTGCCTGGATTTGATCTAATTTCTATATAAGTTTTGAGACAGAGGTCAAAGTTTATTTTCATTTTCTTTCTATCCATGGGTGTCCTGGAATTCTAGCACCACTTGTTGAATTGTTTTTGTAACTTTGTAAAAAATAATTGTGTATATATATGCTTACCTGTTTGGGGGTTCCTTATTCAGGTCCAATGACCTAGCTGTTTATTCCTCAGTCTTTATCATAGTCATCACTGCAGCTATATAATACATCTTGAAATTGATACGGACTAATTTGACTTTTTTCTTCCTTAACAAAATAATTTTGCTATCTTAATTCCCTTGCTTTTCCATATGCATTTTAGAAGAACCTTGATTATGTCTCAAAAAAAATACAATTGCTTGTATTTTAATAGGAATGGCATTAAACCTACATATAGATCAGTTTTGGGGGGAGAATTAACACATTTATAATGTCTTCCACACTATATGAGGCTGATTTCTTCTATTAGTATTTTGTAGGATTTAATATAGTATACACAAATTATATATTTATATTAAAATATTTCAGATTATTTTTGGTAGCAGTAATTCACATTGCATTTTATTATATATGTTCACTGCTAGTGCATAAGAATAAAATTGATATTTAGGTCTAATGTTTATCTTGCATCTTGATGAATTCACTTTTTAGTCCTAGGAGGTTTTTTGTTTATTTACTTTTGTTTTGATAGATTTATTGAGGCTTTCTATACAGAATTTATATCATTTGAAAATAGAGAGCTTATTTCCACTTTTCATATTTGCAAGGTTTTTTTTTTTAATTTCTCTTTTTGCTTTAAGAGTCACTACTTCTAACACTACATTGAATAAGAGTAGTGGGAGACTTCTTGACTTGTTCTGTCTTAGAGAAAAAGCACTCAGCATTATACTTTAAAGTATAATATTAATCCAGGTATGGTGGCACATACCTGTAATCCCAGTACTTGTGAAGCTGAGGCAGAAGGATTGCAGTTTCTAGGACAGCCTTGGCAACTTAGGGAGACTTTCAGCAACCTAGGGAGACCCTGTCTCAAACAAAAAAAAAATTAAAAAACGGTTGGGAGTATAACTCAGAGTTCAAATGTTCCTGGGGTCAATCCCCAGTACCAAAAATATTTTTTTAAAGTATTGTTAGCTATTGGTTTTTTAGAGATACTCTTTTATCAAGCTGAGGAAATGCTCCTCTATTCCTATTTCAGCCAACATTCTCACTATAATAATCCAAACTGATTGATGATATAACTTAGAAGAAGGAAAAATGCATTTGCTCATAGTCTTTTTGAGATTCCAGATTCAGTCCATGTGAGGTCAGGATCTAGAGCTCAGAGCATGGTGGTGAGAAGCAGAGAGAGGGAGAGAAAGAAAGCATACAGGCTCTGCTTCTCACGACACAGAGGCTGTAAGCAGAGAAAGCCAGAAAGCAAGGGTATTCAAAGACTAGCAGAGTCCTGAAGGCCACACCCACAAATGTCCTCTCCAACCACACCCCACCAGTTTATTTTGCCACCCAGATAAATCTATTAGATAATCTGATTATATCATAAACTTCATGATTATATCAACTTCAGCACCAACTTCTGAGCTCTTCAGGGGACATTCTATATCTAACTATAATAATTCCTAATTTTCTAAATATCTTTTAGGATCATAAACTGATGTTGAGTTTATCAAGAAATATTATGGTATCAATTGGTAGGTTTGTGTGATTTTAGCCAACCAATATGATGGATTGCAATCATTAAATTTTGCATATTGGCCCAGTTTTGCATTCCTGGAATAAAATTCTCTTATCCATGGGATAGAATTACTTTAATATATTGCTGAATTTTATTTGCTAATATTTTATTTAGGATTCTTTCATTTTTATTTATGAGAGATATTTTTCTTTATGCTTTATACTGTCTTATACTTTGAATAAGAAATAATGTCAATTCTGATCCTGTGAAATTATTTAGAAAATGCTTCTTACACTTCTACTTTTTGGAAGAGATTGTGTAGAATTGGTCTGAGTTTTTTAAAGAATTAGGTGAGCCAGATCTGGTGGCACATTCCTGTAATCCCAGTATTTGGGAGGCTGAGATAGGACTATACATTCAAGGCCAAACTCAACAACTTAGTGATACCTTGTTTCAAAATAAAAATAAAAAGGGCTGAGAGTATAGCTCAGGTAGAATGCCCTTGGGTTTAGTCCCTAACACCAAAAATAAATAAATAAATAAATAAAAAGGAACTCAGTTGAATTCTCCAGGGGAACTACCTAGACCTTGAGAGAGAGAGAGAGAGAGAGAGAGAGAGAGAGAGAGAGAGAGAGAGTGTTTGTGTGTGTGTGTGTGTGTGTGTGTGTGTTTGTGTGTTTAAATGGGGAGTGAGAAGAACATTTAATTTAAAATTCAATTGTCTTATGAGTGATAAGACTATACAAGTTATCTATTTTTCTTGTTTGACTTATGATAGTTACTTTTCTTTAAAAATTGATTTATTTAACTTATATTGTCAAATTAATGTGTGTAGAATTATCTATAGTATGGCATTTGGATATTTGTTATGTAACCCCCATTTCTCTTCTGATATTGGTTATGTATTTATTTTTCTCTTTTGTTTTGGTCAAATTTTCAATTTTATTAATCTTTCAGACTACCAGCTTTCTGGCTCATTTATATTCTGTCTATATTTTCTCTATATTGCTTTTGTTTTTAGTTTCATTTATTTCTGCTCTTACCTTTATTATTTTTATTCCTGATTTCTTTGATTTTATTTCCCTCTTCTTAGTTTCTTGAAGTATCTTATATTATTGGTCTGAGATCCACACTATTTATAATATAAACATATATTATTGTAAATTTCTCTCTCAGCACCTTTTTAGTTGTGCTCTATATATTTTGATATTAATGTTATTTTTATTTTTTATAATTTCTTTTGAGACTCTTTTCCAACTATTATATAGGTATATGTTTAGATTCCAAGTGCTTGGAGATTTTCCTACTATCTTTCTGCCTATTGATTACTCTATTGATTACTAGTATGATTCCATTGTGGATCAAAAGGACATATTTTAGATCTAAGGCCATGTAAAATTATCTGTTTTTCACAATTTGCCATTAAAAAAAGGAATTAAAAATGTTAAATCAGGGAAAACCAGGTAATAGCACAAGGCATTCCTTTGAATGTCCCTAATAACATGTGAACAAATTGAAGTGTAAAGAAAAGGGATCTCAAAGAATTAATTTCAAAAAAAAATAAGAATTAATTTCAAAAAAGTGAATTTAGCTTAAAAATGGTTTGTTTTAGGCAAGAAAGATATTCTGATTTTTTTTGATGAATATCAGCTTGTTGGATACAATAACCCAATCAAATATAACTTTCATTTATCCAATTATCTGGTTAAATTGTATTCATAATATGCTTTTCCTAATTACTTTACTTGTATCTCTTCAAACAATGATTTTCTTCATCCACATAATGCCATTTCTATTAGCTTATAACTTTTAAAAAATGTATAATTGTAAAAGTGTATAATTAAAGTAGTATACTTTACTTTTCTGTAAGTAAGGACACAAAAAGCTGTTTGTATTCTATGTAATATTGGCTATCTTAATGTCATATACACTTGCATATCAAGAATTTTGCTTTGGGAGGTCAAACACCTAAATAGTCTTATTCTACTTAAAATATTAAAATTAAATAACATACTTTAAATATTCTCTACCTAGAATTTTATATAAGTTTTGATTTTATACTAAACTTTTATATATAAAAAGTTATTTATATCTAAATTTTATGAAATTAAATTATAATGGAAATATATAGAGAGATTCGCTGCACAAAAGATAAAGACAAAAGTAGTACTATTTTCTATATAATCATTTCAGTTGTTAAGTTTATTTGAAATCTCATATTTAAATTATCTTATGAACTGTCTCACACAAGTATATTTTTAAAAAGCTACTTGGGTTTTACTGATAAAAACATTTTTTTTTTTTTTGGCCTGGCTATTTCTTGCTTTCTTTCTTCATTAAATCATCATGGATTTTGTTATAGTAATAATGTCCCCTAAACAGCTCACTTAATGTTTGGAGCTGATGTAATTGAGTCAGGAAGGTTGTAATTCTAGAAGTGGATAAACCCATTGTAATGGATTGACCTGGGTAGTACCCAGTAGGCTCACAGGGTTTGGATGGAAGTGGGTCCCTGGGGGTGTGGCCTTGGGTATTATATATAAGGCACTCTCTCTGGCTTCTGGCCACCCTGATGTAAAGAGCACAGCCCATGGTCCTCTCCCTCTACCTCCCACTGCCAAGCCGAGATCTGCAGTCCCCAGCCTCCCCTGTACTGAGCCTGAAACCATAAGAGATTTATTGCCTGTTCCACAGTTACACATGATAATATTTACTTTGTGTTATAAAAGAGGAACTGAGGTGTCTAAAGTTACACTATGATAGAACATGTTAAGATTTGATAAGATTAAATATTTAAATTTATATGAGGCATTCAAAAACCACAAATTTCCTGACTTCAGAACAAGGTTGCAGTGAAAAGAATTATGTTTATGGGATAAAATAATTTACCTTCTAGAGTAAGTAATTTAACACATTTTAAAAGCTGACTTAATAAATAAGTAAACAATTTATTATCTCCATGAAAACCTTATAAAACAATGCTAGATCATGAAATATATAGAAGTTATTGTCTTTTCATGAATTTCTGTAATTATTGTTTGTCTAAGGTATATTTGCCTGTGTGGGTACATCCATGTGTGTTTCTTCTTGGTTGCCTAAAATATTTTGTACATGTAAAAGAGTAAATTACTCTGAAATTTATTAAGTATTCAAAATTTTCTCCTATTACAGTATACTCAACATAAAATATAGCTTTACATGAAATAATAATGTAGCAAGAATTGTTATTTCAAAATATATACTTTTATATATTTACTGGTTACTACTTTTCCTCAATATAATTATCTTTCATTATCATTCTTTTTTTCTATTCTACTTTTATGGTGCTATTCCTTTTTATGCTTCATAATTTTACTATATAAAATGCCTTCTGTTGAAATTATCTATGTGGAAAATTAAAACTAAAAAGATAAAGGTAGAATGTGATACTGAACAGGTCACAAGGTATGAGAAATGAGGCTACAGTCATGTCTAACTAAAAATAGATTGTCTCTGTGCAAGCTATATATACTTTTCCAAGCATGTATTAAAAGTCCACCAGGTCCAAACTTGCTATATTCTCTAGATAGTTTGCATTAGAACAGAACAGTCCATCTTATAGAAATCCACCAGGGTCATCTCACCCTCAACTTTCATGCTTTCCTAAAGATTTCTGTGTTTGTTTCCTCTCTCTCTTCCTGAGAACTGGTTTATCTATATTCACTACCTTCCCCAGCTTCTCTATTACAAGTGCCTTGGTAGGGTCCCTGCACCAATCTAAATTCTTGACAAACAACTGATGTAATCTCTCTTCATGTGTGTTTTCTTTTCCTTCTTTCTTTCTTTCTTTTTTTTTTTTTTTTTTTTTTTTTTTTTTTTTTTTTACGGTATTGGAAATTGAACCCAGTGCATTCTACCTCTGAGCTACACCCCTAACCCCTAGTCCTATTTTTTATTCTTTATTTTTGAAACAGGGTCTCACTAAGTTGTGGAGAGCCTCACTAAGTAGCTGTGGTTGGTCTCAAACCCAAATCCTCCGGGGTCTCAGCCTCCTAAATGCTAGGATTACAAGCGCGTGCTACCATGCCCGGCTCCTAAGCACCTCTTAATGGTTAACTCTCTCCACTCCATTTATTATTTCAGGTTACCTTTTTGGTTTTGTTTGTTTTTTTGCAGTACTGCAGATGGAACCCAGGGGTATTCTACCTCCGGGCTACATCCCCAGCCCTATTTTTTATTCTTTATTTTTGAAACAGGGTCTCATTAATTTGCTGAGGGCCTCACTAGGTAGCTGAGGCTGGCTACCAACAGGGATCCTCAGGTCTCAGCCTCCCAAGTACTGGAATTACAAGCGTGTGCCACCACTCCCGACTTGTGTTTTCTGTCTTTAAAACTTATTTGAAATCTGTAAGATGCCAAAGGACATGCTCAGTGGGCCAGAATTTGTGTTTCCCAAATTACAACTCTGATCAGTCCAAATAAACTATTTCTTAATCAATTTATGCCTCAGTTTCTCTTATAGATCAACACCTATTTCTTCACAAACACTTTAAAATATTGCTGTCAAGTCTCCAAATCCACCAACCTGTGTCATTGAGCATCTATATTGCTCTGAGGCCCTGTTGTATATAGCAGGTACTTTTTCTGCTATCTCTAGGGTCTCTCCATACCAATAGTGGGTGAGAGGGAGAACTTGGTTAGAAAGTCAATCTTAGTTCACCTTTAAAAGATCATAAGGAACTACATGATATGCTCATTTAAATAGTATTTAAAAGTATCTTATATGCTTATAATGGTGGGAACTAAAATGCCAATCAGTAGTACATGTATACACAGTTTTGTACTATTATATTAAATAGAATATACATCCATACACAAACACACACACACACACACACACACACACACACACACACACACACACACATATTCCTTTTAAAGTACACCAGAATTTTCTTTCAATACCTGGTCTACTAATACATGACTCAAAACTATGGCCTTAAGTATAGACTGTATAAAAAAGCAAATATTAACCATCATGTCCTGAACAGTTTTCTCCAGTCTTGAACCTCTCAACACAATGGCGTTAACTAAAATAACTCAAGTACCGTAGTCTTATTTTATTTCTTCTTTTTACAAACCAAAGACCTCATAATTCTGATTTATTTCATTTCTGATTAATCTCAATATTCCTTTTCATAACCCAACCTATAGAAAAACCTGTCCCATATTATTAGCTTCCTTATTACTGCTATTCATGACTTACAGAGCACCCATGGTGCCCTTATAAGAGTGCAAGATATAAAGATCCAGTGACAATTGAAGACAGAAAAGCAGAAACTAAAATGCCAAATAGAGGCTGATTACATCTCCAAGAGGTAAATTTACCAGCATGCATGCACTTGCTTTTTATATTTCAATATTATGATTCTTATTTCAACCCATTATCTTTGAAAGGCCCTTTGTAAAATAAGGAAGAAATACCTGGGTTTTATCCATGAATAATTTTTTTCTAGAATTATTTCAAAGCAGTATTTTGAAGAAGTTGTGGTCACAGGAGTTTGTATCTTTTGTCTAAACCATAAAAATTTCTAAGTAGAAAGTAAATTCAAATTTCTCAGTTAGTCTGGTCTCACTGTATAACTATACTTAACATATAAATATATTACCTTAATTGCAACAAGATAATATTCATGGCATGTAGGAATATTTTTGAAAATAAAGGGATAGCACAATGGTTATATAATCTTATTGTTAAAACCACTAAATTATTTATTTTTAGAACATTTTATTTCTTCATTACTAGAGTTTAGCATAGCATTCTAGATTATAATATATATGTGTCATAAATTTTGGCATCTTGACAAAGGTGCCAGATAGCTACATTGGAGAAAAGACAGCCTTTTCAACAAATAGTGTTGGTAGAGCTGGTTATCTATTTTTAGAAAAATGGAAGTAAATCCTTACCTCTCATCTTGAACAGGAGTCAAATTCAGATGGATCAAAGAACTGGAAGTTAGACCACAGACTATGAAAGACTATAATATACTAGAGAAGGGCATAGATTCAACACTCCAACATATAGGGATTGGTAGAAAATTCTTCAGCAAGACCCTCAAAGCTCAGGAAATTAAAACAAAAGTTTATAAGTGAGATGGCATTAAACTAAAAAGTTCCTGCACATCAAAAGAAACCACCAAGAGTCCAAAGAGAAAACCTGTGGAATGGGAGAAGAACTTTGCTAGCTATCCCTCTGATAGAGGACTAATATCTTAGAATATACAAAAAAGCTTAAAAGACTTTACACTAAAAAAATAATAACCCAATCAAGAAAAAAGCTCTATTTCTGATTTTGACTTTTAAAACATTAGCAGAAAATCAAGCTAATTTCTGAATTAACTGGATGTGTCTGTAGCTAAAGTCTAGCTGGTTGGATTCTATGGCTAAAAATCTCACAAATTGTGCAGCTTTTAAGAATGAAAAGAGTATAGAGATATCTGCACTCTCTGAAGGTAGCAGTCAGGAAGCCTGGAGGTGTAACTAACACTGTGTGAATACAGCTTCTTTAATCTTTCCCCCCCTAGGTTGTTGAGAATTGGTACTATAAATTTTAAAATGATTAAGGATTTTGAAATACTTTTAAATTATAATACTTTAACAAAATTTTATAGAGTATGTCAACCTTGATTGAAAAATAAATAATTCACTAATAAAAAAAAGAAATGGGCAGTTGAATTGAATATACTTCACAAAAGAAGAGATACAAATGGCTAATAGATACATTAAAAAAAGTTCAACATCATTAGCAATTAGGGAGACGAAAATCAAAACTACACTGAGATTTCATCTAACCCCAATCAGAATGGCAATCATCAAGAAGTCAAAAAAAAAAAAAAAAGCAATAAATGTTGGTAAGGATTTGGGGAAATAGGAACTTTTCTACACTGTTAGTTGGATTACAAACTAGTTCAGCTGCTAAGGAGATCAGTGTGGAGATTCCTCAGAAAACTGGAACTGGATCCACCATATGATCCAGCTATTCCACTCCTGGGTATCTTTCCAAAGGGACTAAAATCATATCCATGTTCATAGCAGCACAGTTCACAATAGCCAAATTATGGAACCAACCTAGGTGTCTATCAACAGATGAATGGACTACAACATATGAGAAATACGGTGGAATTCTACTCAGCAATAAAGAGGAACAAAATAATGCCATTCGCAAGAAAATGAAAGGACCTGGAGAACATTATGTTAAGTGAGAATTGCCAGTCACAGAGGATAAAGGGTCATATGTTTTCTCTAATATGGGCACACTAGGGAGCAATTGGGATACTTGAGGGACTCCACATACTGGAGGAAAAACCTCAGTGAAGCCAGGGAGGTGCTTTAAGGGAAGAGGAGGGGAAATTGAGATTCATTAAGGAAAATGCTGCCATCAACTATGTATACGTATGTGAATTTACCAAACTCCATTTCAGCACTTTGTATTGGGAAGGGGAGAAATAGAGAAGCTGGGAGGGGGTGCACCAAGTACTGTATGTATGTATGTCACTGTGAACATGATTTTCATAATGATGTGAGACTATAATGCACTAATAAAAGCATATTAAAATATGAAGAAAAATAAATTATGGCATCCCAAAGTAAGCATTTACCAAGAGAATATAGACATTAATAACAAATCTTAAATATTTTGATTAATCGATAGGTGATTTTCTTTAACAAAATGATTTTAGAAAAAATATTTAGCAACCACTACTCTTAGGTTTATTGCACTTATGTATACGGTTGACAAGAATAGAAGTAAAACAATTCAAGTGTATTTGTGTGTGTGTATTCAGAAACTGTTATTATTTAAATATGTAGATTGGTAGAAATTATTCTTAACTAAGGAAATAGTTTGGGATTGTACTTTAGTCTACTTTTTGAGTTGTTTGCTTGTTTTTATTGAGTTTCCATTGTACCTTGGAAATGTAATATCTTGCTTAACATTTCTCCCTATGCTGTTTAGAAAATACCTACCTCAAAAAATTCTTAAAGGAAGAAAACTTGGTCATTAGACATAAGTCCTCTGAGAAAGTTATAGTTTCAGGCTAATAAAAATGCAAAGGATTATCTACACAAGAAGACACCTACTGAATCTAAGTATTTTTAATATAACATATTTGATTAGAAGCCAATTTTACTTGTTTTTTACTGTGCAATACCTCCTTAAAATCCCTCAGAAATTATGGAATATTATACAGATAACACTTTCTATATATAAAATTTATAAAGTCATCTTTGATTGTATGGTATAACATTGCCTACTTGAATAAAATTATTTGTCTTTTGCTGATTAAAATATATTTTCTACTTCATCTTGGTGACCATTTTAATAATAATTAATGATATCACAATTAATATAGCACTTATTTTTTCTTTTTAAGATATTACTTTCCCCCAAATAATTCTCTATAAAATTATATAAAATAGACTTAAATACAAAACTAAACCTTTTCCTTATTTGAGAATAATTATTTCAGCAAACTACACATTTTAAATAATCTCAGCTTTGGCACACACACACACAGATAAATAATAATAATCACTTGATTGTTTTCTCTAGTTTTGACAATCATATATGTAAATATAGCATAGATAATAGTAGCAGTTGTATAATTTCTCTGTAAAATTATGTAGCTGAAATATTAGTGATCCTGTCTTATTGATATAAAAAGTAAAAATTGACCAAAACTGTAGTAGAAAGTGATTATTATCTAGATCTGTTGATGTGTATTCTTGAAACTAGTTCAGTGTCTCAAGTTCTGAGGCTACTTTAAATGAATGAAAACTACATAAAACTAGATTTTATTTATTTCAACATGTTTATCTGTCATGAAAGCAAAGCAGGAGCAATTTGGTCAATAATTGCTTCTATATTTTGTCAAAATGTTAGCCTGCGAATATTCCTGAATTCTGACAGTTAAGCTAAATGATCATCAAGGTAGGTATAGCCGAAGGAATCTCAATGTTGAACCTAAGAAAAAATAGTTAAAAAGTATATAGTCAGTAAACAAATGATTCAAGGTGATAAATCCCACAAAACCAGGGCTAATGTTACCTTTTAAAAATACCCAAGTGAGCCAGCGTGGAGGCGCACGCTTGTAATCCCAGTACTTGGGAGGCTGAAACTGGAGGATTCGGGTTTGCGACCAGCCTCAGTCACTTAGTGCTCAGCACACCGCAACTTAGTGAGACCCTGTTTCAAAATAAAAAATAAAAAAATGGAACGGGGGTTGTAGCTCAGAGGTAGAATGCACCTGGGTTCAATCCCCAGTACCACAAAATAAATAATAAATAAATAAATAAATAAAGCCAAGTGAACGGACCTGCATGGTAGCACACACTTATAATCTCAGTAATTGGGAGGTTAAGATAAGTTTGAGGACAGACTCAGGAACTTAGCTAGACTCTCAGCAACTTAGGAAGACCCTGTTTCAAAATAAAAGATAAAACGGGCTGAGGGTGTAGTAAAAGAAAAAAAAAAATAGTAAAGCAAATTCACAAGGAAGGAAAAGGAGGATGATATGTGCAAAATACAGAAGTATTAGATGCAAGATATAATTTAAAAGTATTTGAGCTACTTGAACTATTCCCCAAATTGCATCAATTGACCTGTAGATTTTATTAAAACTTGTTGATTTTAAAGTGTTTGTGTGTGTTTCACTTTTACCCCAACAAATAATGTTATTATACATCTTCCAATACAATTGCCCGTGAATTTTGAATGTTTTATTTCTATGGGATAGATTTCCAGGATTGAAATAAAGAGGTCAAAATTATTCACATACCTAGTTGTATTAAGTACTAACAAATTGTTTTATATCTCTAAAAATCTACTAATAATTGTTTTATGTCTCTAAAAATCCACATATCTCGCAGCAATTTATGAAAGTATTCAGTTTCCTCATTTCTCTTCTAGTAACACTCTTTAATTTTTTCTAAACTAGATATAAATCAATGCTTATATTTATTGAATTTGTGTTTCCTTGACTACTACTATGTTTAAATAGCTCTTAACAGATTCATTAACTATTTTTATTTACTTTTTTATAAAATCTTTCTTTATTCCCTTTATTGATGCTTTATTGAATTTTTTGTTGTTACTTCCAATTTATAAGAAATATATATATATATATATACACACACACACACATACACACACACACACACACACACACACACACACATATATATATATATAAATGATTTTTTTATACTTTCAAGGAATCAGTACTTCCAGACTTGGTTAGGGACATCTCCTTTACCTTTAATTTTAAAGAAAGTCATTCTGGGGAACATTATCATAAGTGATATTAGCCAGTCACAGAAAGTGAAGAGTCATATGTTTTTCTCATTATGTGGAAACTAGGTATTAATTGGGATATAAGAGGGACTTTAGATAATGGAGGAGAAACTCCAGTGCAGTGAAGGAGGTGGTCTTGAAGAGGGTATGGAGGGAGGAGGGAAAATTAATGAAGAAAATACTGCCACTGACATTATACAACTATGCAAGAATATGAATGTCTATTTCAATATCTTGTTTGGGGAGGGAGCCAGGGGAAAGCTCACCAAGTACTGTGTGCATGTATGTCACTATCACTATAAAACACATTATGATATGAGACTACAGTGCATTAATAAAAATAAAAAAAAAGTATTGTAGCAAAAATTTGAGTTAAATTTATAGAAAAAATAATTGGAGAGCTACTACTTTTATGTACTTCTTGCCAAGAACATGGTGTCTCTTTCTATTTGTTGAATGCATTTTAGTTTTATGAAAGTTTACTGTACATACTGTGATTTTCAAACTAGTTATTTCTAGATATTATTATATTTTTAAAAATAACTGCATAAAATGTTTCCCATTCACATTATAAGTATTAATTGCTATAATGCAGAAAATACATTTATATTTTACATTTATATCAAACAACCATCAAATTTTTTATTAGTCATTATATTTTTACTGGAACCTCTTGGGTTTCTCAGGCATATAATTATATCATCAAATATATAAATGTATACACTATCCATTATTTTGCTAATTATTTCATTTCATTTTCTTATCATATTTGTTAAAACTAGAAGGCAATATTAAATACCAATTTGAAAAAGATAAGCCTACTCCATTCCTGATTTTTAATTATATTAATTAAAATTTTACTCTTGGAGTAATTATTTGCTATGGTTTTCTTTGTTTTGCTTTAATAAAGAGAGTTCTGTTGTCTTAAAGTATTTATCTACACTCACTATCATTTTCTCAGTCTAGGACTCATCAAATTAAATTTTTACCAGTATATAGCATTCTACCAAAATAACTTTGCCAAAGAGACCATGAGAGCCCCCTGGTAAATCTAATAGTCTCTAGTCATTTTTCCTGTCTACTTAAGAATATTTAGGTGCGTTGAAAGTTCCCTTCTCCTTGACATATTTCTTTCGGTGGCTTCTAGAACACATGTTGTTATCCTTCTACCTCCTTCTTCTTAGTCTTTTTGTCCTCACTCTTCCCATTTGCCCCAAAATATCAATGTTGAGTGACCAAGGTTCAGTCCTCATTTTTATTCTCCTGCTCCTGGTAATCACATCCAAGTTTATAATTCTAGAAGCCATCTGTATTTAAGGCACTCTTAAACTTATATCTCCAACTGAGACGTTTCTCCTAAGCTCTGGAAGAATGCATTCAACTGACTACATGAATCATTGGCTGGGTAATGCCAACTTTCATCTTAGGAGGTTCTAGAGCTAATAAGTGGTTGGCTTGTTCTAACATGTATGTTCCTAGTCTTGTATTAGTCTGCTCTTTCATACTACACATACACAGACTTACATGCACATTAATGATGTAGCTAAAATGTTTTCTGGACTATAAAGATAAATATGCACATGGAATGGAGAGCTTTTGTGACAAAACATTTTCTAAACTGGGCATAGTATCATTTATTTAATAATATAGATGAATCTCTGAAAGCAAATAAACTCATTTCTTGGTCAGGAATAATAGGTACCCAAACCAAAATATTTGTCAACACCTCACCGAGCACACCATTGTAAATCAGTTTCCTAGTGTGTGAGATAAATCCAAGAAACTGCAGTGCTGTGTGTGTGTGTGTGTATGTGTGTGTGTGTGTGTGTGTGTTCCTTAAGAGAGAGTCATGAACATTTCACATCATTTAAAAATATATAACATTTACCAGAAAGAGTGTAATTGTATTAAATGCTCTTACGGAAAGCACAGAATAAATGTACTCTGAATATAGAAAGTTTAAGGTCTTCTAAAGCAGAGCCTGAATGTCTGGCTGCAGTAATAGAGAAAGGCTTCTACCTCTTCTCTGGGGCTTGCTCACTGTCTCAAATTATACCCAAGTCATGATTTCACTCAGGCCACCTGCCTCCCACAGATCCTACCCATTATTCTGTGGCCTACTTTTTCTACTAAAGAAACTTTCTTTGGCTCTATTACCTGAAAGCCTTCCATGTAATTTTGCACTTTACTAGATTTATAAGACATAATATGTTTTATTTTGTAACAATCTCATCACAAGCAGACTAGGCTTATCTTCTGAAAGGAATAGAAGCCTTCCTGATAAGAAGCACATGTTCTTTTTCAACCATTTCCTACAGCACCTCATGTTTTAGAGTCTCCATAGATGGTTAGTGCAGATCATGAGCAATTAACTAGTAAATTCTTAAAAGTGGAATAATTGCAAAAATAAGAACAAGTGAGGTCCGCCTGTCATTTAAATCTCACTCATTATTTCAATCCACATACAGACTGAAATTAAATGATCCAAATAATAACTGAGAAGCCCTGTGAGTGAGGGTCAGTGGGTTGCATCTTCTACCAGGTAGAATAGATGTACAGGATCTGTTGGAGATGTATTTTGAAAGCCTTCCTCGTGGATGTCAAAAATGCATCAAAGTGTTAAATAAATTGCATATTTTCATTGTGGAATTTATTTAAAGGTATGTTTTCACAAAAGCTAGTCTTCCTTCAAGGAAAGGTTGCATGATTCATTTTAGAGGGTGCACAAAAAATCACATCATGTAAAAGAAAAAAAAAGGAAAGGCTGCAATTAATACTCCTCTGTCAATTTGCTCAAACTCATATTGAATTCCTAATTGTTTACAGGATTATGTCTATGTACAAAGGTCAATCTTCGAAGTGTCAGGGCAGAAAGTGAAAAGTCTATACTGGAATCTATACTGGAGGTGGGTGGGAGTAAGCAAGTTAGAACAAGAAGCAATAGAACTTTTACTTTCAATGGCAGCCATTAGAGAAAAAAAAAGAAAAAGAAAAAGAAAAACACTACCAACAACAACAAAACGTCTGATAGAATTTAGGTAAAGATTTCAACCAAGCTGAGTATAGTGGCTCATTTCTGTGATCCTCATATTTGGGAAGCTGATACAGAAGGATCTCCCATTCCAGGCCCACATGCAGTAATTTAGCTAGAATTTGTTTTAAAACAAAAAGAACTGGGGGTGTATCTCAGAGGTAGAATGCTCCTGAATTCAATCCACAGTATCAAAAATACAAAAAAGTATACAATAAAAATCATTTCAAGAAAACTTATGCTCTTACCAATAAAAAGCATGGTTTGTTCAGAAAATTTCACAGTGGCAAAATTTTTCTAATGGAATGTGAAATCACCTGATATAATAAAAACAGTACTTACTAAATATTTCTTGGTATTTATACACATATCACCTAATTTCTTCATTAACAATAACCTTATATTTTAATAAAAATGGACTTTTAGAATAATATAATCTGCCTTATAAGTTTCATGAGTAAACTGAGTTACACAAATATTAAATAATTTGATTTACTGATTCTAAGGACTTTTACTTTCTTATACCTGATAAACATTATATTACTTTTTGTTGAAGGTCTAATATAACATATGAAAACACTAAATTAATGTGTTCTTCTACACTTATTATTGGTGCTGACTATGGTAATGATGCTGAAGATTTAGGAAAGATTTGCCAAACAGCTTGAGAGTAAGTGTAAAACAAATTATACTTTGGCCACTTATGCAGCCAATAATAATTGCTATAGTAAAGAAGCAGTTTCAATGCAAGTCCAAAGTAGTCATAGTTTAAGTATTTATCATAATAATTTTCATAAGCTTCCATAAGATACACGTGATATGTAAATTTATTTTTAAATACAATATTCATTTCAATAATTTACTGGGTGATTAAGTTTTATCTGTTGCTTCATATAACATAGGTTGTACATTAATAATTCAAAACTAAGCTCTTAATATATTTTTATAACTTATAAAATCAAATTTTGTTATTTGGTCTTATAAGACAAGAAAGTCCATGCCAATTGCAGACCATATTTTCATTCAGTATTGGGCAAATGTTAAATACTAGGTAAGGTATAGAAGAGTGCACAGTTCTCTAATGTTTAATTTCTAGTTACTCAAGTAAGAGGGAAGTAAACAATCTTACATATAGGTGGAGCCACTAATGTTAATAAATTAAAATTTTTCATAATATCAATAAAGAATTGTTCAGTGATTGAGACTGTGCTGAGGGAGCTGCCCCATTCCAGAGGCATCCTATAGAAGACAAGGTTGCATTTGCTCTGGGTAGAAGCTGCTTGTGTGTTGTTCTGCTCTGGCTTTTTTGGGTTGGGGTTCTGCTTCCCTAATTCAGGAGACCTAAAAAAGTCATGTTACTAGCTGTTTCTTCTCCCCCACACACACTTATATTAATGAATTGAAAAGTAAGTTATGTACTAAAATATAAAAATATAGCTCATTAGAAATCATGTGTGGTATTATTGAACTTATGAAATGAATTTATATTGCTGAAATATCATTTTCAATTACTCTGTATAATAGTGATCACCATAAAATATTATTTGCCCAAAAAATGGGTTCTACTAATGAAGTCTTTTTTTAAAACAAGAAAGAATTTCCAAATATAAGGAAGGAAATCCTGTTTTTACTTGAAGAAAAAAATATTAAAAACTGAAATATCTCCTAGATACTTCTAAACCAAAATAATATAAAAAAGCAACATTTCCATCACTAAAGTGTAGAGTTATTCCTTAAATTTGAATGGATTTTTAAGGACAATTAGATGAAGAAATAGATACTAAAACAATGTCTGCGTTTTGTGACCAGTTTTCAATAGCAAGACATACAATCCTTTTCATTTCACAAGCTGGTTATTACTATTAAAATTGTATACAATCTGATTTGACTAAAAAACATTATATTTCACCGAAAAAAGCCTAATCATTTTCATAATGGAATATAATTTCGCATCATTTTTAATGTTCATTTTTCTTATATTTTTATGAAAAACTATATATTTGGTTTGCTATTCAATATGTATGTTTGAAGGTTTTACCTCTAAATGAGGATATTTGAGGACTTTATGGCTCTCTGAATTTGTTTTGATTAAACACATAATTTTTTTTTTTCAGGTGCTACAAGTTGCAATAGGCAGGATTTGTGCTGAGTTGGGAGGCTCCCCATACTTGATTTGTGTTCTTTTGCACAGCCAAGGACTGAATTAATGCACTGTATAAAACCATACTGCCCACTGAAAGACAAATATTGAGTACACTAAGAGGTCCCAACCTCTTCAGGATGGAAAGAATTTTCTGACTGCTACATTTCAAAATCAGATAGCAGATAGAGAATAGTGTCATTTAAAGTCACTTCCAGGATCAGTGGAAGTCCATTTTCTCTCTTCCACCTCCCTTTCAAGAGAAGGAAATAGAGTCTATTTTTCAAAACTTTGGGAGGGGGTGGCAGATAAAAGAATATACACAGCTTTTCTTCAGGAAGTCTAAATTACTATCATGTAACCTCATAGTTGTTCAGTTTCCCCAGAAAGCCTAGACAGTGCCCGCAGCTCAGGGACGAGGTTGTGCAGGAAGGGAAGGCCTCTTCAGGGTTAATTCACCTCTGCAACTATTGAAATCACATGGCCTTGAAGTCTCTGGAGTCTCCATGTACCTTATTTTTTATCATTTATTTATTTTTTTGGTGTGTTTGGATCTCTGCCTGTTTACTATAGCGCTCATGCTGTATGAAAAGAAACAGGCTGGGATGTTTTATCTCTTGGCTGAGCTTGCTTCAATTAAATTAATGGACCCATTCAGCTCACTCTTTCCCCTTTCAGATGTACCCCTGATGAATACATTAAAAAGATCTTAAGTCTCAAGATGGTACATCATGGTCTTAGTCAGGCACTCTCTTCTCTCGGCCTTCTTTTTCTGTAAATCAAATAATTAATGAGATCTTCCCCTCAATAAAGCACTTCATCAATATTTTGTGGCAACGGGAAAAAAATGCTCTCTTTGCTTGTTGCAGAGCTTTTATCTCCATCTGTGTAGGATTTTGTGGGCAAATGCAGCAATATTGAAATGACAAAATATTGACTGACTTCTTGCAGTTTGTTCTTCGGAGACGAGTGGGATGAGATAAAGGCTGTATATGCTGTTTTGCAGAAAAGCAAGTGGCAATCTTGTCAAATGCTGTGGGTGTTTTGTACACAGTATGTAAGTTGTAATCATTGAGTGGGACAAAGTAGTTTTGCCAGAGTTGGATATCACTGGAGGGGTGAACAGTGTTTCTATGAAAAAGCATATGATTTCACTGTTTTAAATAAAAAGTGAGCAGTTGTTTATTTTGAGTTACACTTAAATAATTTATATTTTGAAGTTTAGGATTTTTTTTACAGTCTTTATCTTGAGATTTAATTAAGAATGATGCTAAATGTGCAAATGATTGTAATATCTCTAGTTTACCTTGCTGCATGAGAAGGTCCCTTTCCATGGACTATAGATATTATACATTAAATTAGAAGAGGGAAGAAGATTTGATTTACTTTATGCAAGGTTCTCTAGTTGAGCTGTCAGCTATTTCTCATTTCTGTGAACAGGGCGACACCATGAAAGTTATGAATATTTCTCCTTCCCTTTATTTATATGGATGGGATCTCAGCTAAAGGACAAGTTTGTCTTCCTGCAGTGTTTAGATTCACTTTTGGATGAAAACCAATAATCCATATTTGATATTTGTCTAAATATCTAATGTCAACCAATATGAGTCAGAGTCTGAATGGAATTGAGTTCAGAGAGAGAGAGAGAAGTGATAAGAGATACAGAGATAGACAAAGATAGAAATAATTTAATCGTATTGCCAGATATTAAAGCTAATTCAGTCTATCAAATTTGCTATCGCCCAAAACACAACTTGATAAACTACTGATGTGATGGGGTGATGTGGTCCTTATTTTTGTGGATTGTGGATTCAAACAACTAATTTTAAAGCAAGAGAAGACCTAAACCACAAACAAGAACATAAGCAGGGAGTAAAAGTAAGAAACAATCAGAAAATTTGTGCTTTTATCATAGTAATTCGATATAGTTAGAATAGTAATGGAAAATATTGATGAAGGGAAATTTTGAGCAGTGTTTTCATGGAGAACAAGTATGCTTATCTGAAAGTCTCAAAAGGATGAGAGTTGTCTTTAGCAACTCAGAAGTTGGATAATAAATAATTCTATACTATGAATTCTAGGGAAATTTCATAGCTATGAATGATCTTATGAATCTAATATTGATTCATACTATATATTTAAATTATTACAAAGGTTTCATAATTTAGGTAGATATGTACCTATTAATTACCAGGAAGATGTGGCAAGATTGGTATTTTAATTGCTCCAAATTACATACAATGCCCATCAGATGAAGTGGATATCCCCATACAAGTCTTGGCATTTATCAGACTTTTTAAATTGAATTAAAACTTAAAGAATTCTGCTTTCATCCCCATTACATTAAAATCCCAACAAATATGACAGAAAGAGTAAATTAAAAAGATGAAAATAGAAAATTTACAATGGATATGAAAGTTGCAATACACATGCCAAAATCTTAAAAATATTTTAGACAAATAAAGTGAATATTGTACAACAAACAGATAAAAGGCTTAGAAACCAATTGGGAATTAATCTTTTAAATAAAACAGTGATTTATATTTGCTAAAAAAATATAAATGACTACACACAAGACAACAAATTGAAAAACCATACATGGCAGTTAAAATAGACAGAATATTTAGAAGCAAGAACAAAATATTAACTATCAAAATGGAAAAAAGACCAAATAGAGGAGACTTCTACAGAATTCATTAATTTTCATGCATAATTTAAGAAAATATCAAAAATTGTTATAAATAAAAAAACTGAATAAAACATAAGTAATATAGAAATCTTAGGATATTTTATTGTTCTAATTAAGTATATGGATATGGACCATTCAGAAATATTCTTAAAATTTGTTTATCAACTATATAAAATATGTTATGTCCTAAAAATAACATATTTAGCACCACATATT
The DNA here is from genome assembly GCA_004027655.1 of Graphiurus murinus. Classification (NCBI taxonomy): domain Eukaryota; kingdom Metazoa; phylum Chordata; class Mammalia; order Rodentia; family Gliridae; genus Graphiurus; species Graphiurus murinus. Next base: position 24,010 of record PVLC010018699.1, read on the forward strand.
AAGCTAAGAGAAATAACAATAGATTTTAAAGAATAGATATAGTAAGTTTTCATTCTTGTACCACAATACAATAGAAACCAAAAGTAAATATCATGTTATTAATAAAAAGGTACTCTTTCTTGACCTCTCCCCCTATGTGGAGGGAGCCATTTTAGTTGTCTATTTTTTCTTGGCTCACAAATAAACTTTCATATTTCTATAAAAAACTCACATCTGGGTACCTTTTAAAAATGATGCATGCATATCCACATTTATAGATGTACAAGCCACAATAGCCAAGTTATGGAACCAGACTAGGAATCCTTCAACAGATTGATGGATTATAAAATTATGGGATATAGACAAAATGAAATTCTACTCAACCATCTGCAAAATTATGGCATTTTCAGGAAAGTGGATGGAACTAGAGAATATTATGCTAAGTGAGATTAGACAGTCACAGAAAGTGAAGGGTCATATGTTTTATTTCATATGTGGAAACTAGGAAGAAATTGAGATACAAGAGAAACTCCAGATAAAGTTGGAGAAACCCCCCAGTGGAATGACTGAGAGGTCTAGGGGAGGCTGGTGGGAGAGGAGGAGACTTGGTGAAGGAAAAACTTCAATTGATGCTATGTACATATATATACAAAATTATCAGTGCCAGTCTCCATACCATATATGGGGAAGGAAGAGAGTGGGGTAGGATCCGGGAGGGAGCTCACCAATGCTGTGTGCAGGTGTGTCACCATCACTCTGAATTTCATTATGATATATGATTACAAGGACCAATTAAAGCATATTTTTAAAACTACCCATAGATTTATTAACAATGTTTAAAAATTAGCTTTTCTTTAAAAACAAACAAACTACCAGTTAGTAGGTCAAACCAAACTTTTTGAGGATTACCACATTTAACCTCAAACCAGTCCATGCTTGTAGATACTACACTTTTAATTAATTAAGAATTTCATACTTAAATATTGAATGGATAAAAATTATTCAGAAAATATATGCAAAGTTAAACCAAGAACAATGGTGTATACTTGTAATCTCAGTACTTAGAATTCAGAGACAGGTGGATCATAGGTTCAAGGCCAACTTCAGCAACTTAGGAAGACCCTATTTCAAAAACAAAGAACAAAAAGGGCTGCAAGTGTACCTCAGAAATAGAATGGTACTGGGTTCTATCACCAGTACTACAAAAAATAAAAATTAAAAAAATCATGTGAAGTAAAAGGATTAACAATATATTAAAACTTAACAACATAAGGGCCAAAATTAACTGTATGTTTGAAGTCCCTTGTGTAACACTTCCTGATTCTACATTAAGTTTCTTCTTTTCACTCCAAGTTAAACTCTAACTTGAATGTCTTGTTTATTACACCTATTTTTTTTGTGTGTGAAGATTGTTACCACATGTATTGGTATTTCAAAGTAATTATTTAGTTGTGTATATATCGAATATTATATAAATGGAATCCTAGGAAATCTCTCACTTGCCCTTTCACTTGTCATGATGTTTTTTAATGGAATGGGGATTGAATCCAGAACATTCTAACTCTGAGCTACATCCATACTCCTATTTTATTTTTTTGTTTTGGAACAAAGTTTCACTAAGATACTGAAGGCTCACTAAGTTGCTAAGATTTGTTTTGAACCTGTGACCCTCTTGTCTCAACTCTCCAAATACTGAGATCATATGTGTGTGCCACCATACCTGGCTCACATGTCATCACGTTTGACTTAATTTATGTTGTGTTTAATCAAAGTGAACTCACTTGCAGCACAGGAGTCCATCTCACAGTTTGGGTTACCTCTTTTTCTGTTGATAGTTATTTGAGTACTGTCCAGATTGTTGCTTTTCTAACAGTGCCACTCTGAATATTCTTGAACTGGGATCTTGATACATAGAAACTATAGTCCTATAAGGTATTACCTAAGAATTCCACTCAAAGATGAAAAAAAAATTGTTTCATTTCCTTCACTGAGATTTTTTGGGGGGTGTAAAAGGGGTTGAATCCAGGGCATTCTATATCTAAGCTACACCTCCAGATATTTTACTTTTATATTTTGTAACAGGGTCTTACTAAGTTGCTGGGGGTCTCATGCTAAATGACTGAGGCTGGCCTCAAATAGGCAATTCTCCTGTCTCATCTTCCCAAGTACTAGGTTTACAGGCATGCATCATCATGTCCAGCACCCTTTACTAAGATTAAAAAAACATATCACTTGACTTAAGCACTGCCCTTTTCCAAAAGAAATGATTATAATTAAGTACCATTAGGCAAGATTACCTTTTCTCTTAGAGATGCCTGGGAATATCCATCAATATCTGATTTCTTGATTTATCATATTTTATATTTCCACAACTAAATACCCCTATGTCTGAAAAGTGATTTCATTTTCATGTGCCAAGATACCCCCCCCCATTTTGAAAAGAAATTTGGAGTCTGGACATGTAGTTTAGTGGCAGAACATTTTAACAAAACAAAAATTGTTCCAAGAAAACAATATTGAAGGCTATTAAAAGCAAAAATATTAATCTATTATTTAAATATGCTCAAATGTATACATATACAAAATGAATCCTTGATAATTTCTGGCATCATAATGCCTAAGCCAAACGTTCTTTAGTGGCAAGCTCTCCTGGCTGGTTCTGTAGTAACAAATTTGTCACAAATTAATTGCTTAAATAAGACAAAGTTGTCATGTTACAGCTCAGAAGTCTGAATTAGGTAAGCAGGGCTGCATTCACCCTGAAGATGGGGAGTCCGCTTCCTTGCCTTCTCCAGCTCCCAAAGCAGCCTGCATTACGTGGCTCATGGCCCCTCCTCTCATCTTCAAAACAGGAAGTACAGCATCTTTCAATCTCTGTGTAAATTTCTGACCATCCTACTTCCCTCATATAAGGCCTCTTTTGATTAAATTAGTTTGTTACTACCCAGATAAGCCAGAAAAAGCTCCCCCATCTAAAGTTCCTTATATTAGTTGCATCTGCAAATCCCTTTTGCCCTGTGAAGTAACAAAGTCACATGGTCTGAGATTAAAGTGTGTACAGTTTTTCTGGGGGGCAGGGAAGCTATTATTCAGACCACCACAAACACGTCTGAGCAATCCTGTGTCTGAGTAGACAGCAAAGGAAAAAAATCAATACTGATCCAAAATATCAAGGCCAAAATATCAGCTAACCAAGCCGAAGTTCCCACACACCTATGGACTTTGAATCACAGTGAGTTTCTGCAGCGTTCCCCAGGCTTTGGGAAGGGACTCTGGTGAGAATGCTGATGTACTCTGTGACAGTCCACTACCATATCTCATTTACTCCATTTTTGGTTTTCTATATAAAGAGGCTACCTTCCTTGCTAATCTTGACATACTTAGGAAATGATTATTTTGTTCAGGTGAGCAGAACCTTTTGCCAGGTTTCTAGGTCAGCTGTGGTTTATTTGTGCCTGGCACTTCTATCTCTATGCATTGTAGAGTTAGAGAAACTGCAGTGTGTAAAGGATGACGTTGAAGCTTGGGCAAAGCTTGAAGGCTAATCACATTGGCCTCAATTTTAGTGAAGTCATCTGTGCTGTCGGTAAAACTTGTCCTCATACTTGGTCCACTTTACAAAGCAAATATTTTCACTTTTCACTATCTCAGTCAGCTCAGCATCAATGTAATATTCTATGATGTCTAAGCTAAATGATCATTTTTAAAACCAAAGGAAAAATCTCATCTCTACTAGGATGTCAAAAGGCAGTTTATCCGATGCATTCATAAACAAAGCCAAGTGTTCTGCTCCTATATATGTACTCCTATCAGAGTCCGTCACTAGCCGAGTGCATTATACCAGCTTGAGCTTAGTTAAGAAGGCATTTAATTAGGAGGAACACAATTGTCAGAATGCTTGCTTTAAGGAATAATGAAATATATCTCACAAATATCAGTATAAATATGAATAATTATAGCAGAAAGTGCCAAAACAATGCTAGCAAAATATTTAGTAATTAGGTTAAAAGACTTAATACTTTAATGAACAAAGATTCTGAAGCATTAACTTTTAAAAATAAATCTCTGATTAAAGATTAGCAATGGTCAGGTTGAAAAATACCGGAGTTCCTGAAATTGATTGACTAGATGCTGTAAGCTGAATCTGATTTAAATCTCTGTGTTTTACAAGATGGCAAAGATGCCTTTTCCTAGCTTATCTGTTCTCAGTGCAGCTAAGTGTCCTACAGATAATTCAATACGTAATGATAAAGGAACTTAGAAGTCTGAATAGTGTCAAGAAAAAGGTGGACTCGCAGCCCTGAGTTTCCTGAGTTTTCTTTTTGATCTCCCATGTAGATCGAACTGGATACCAGAGAGGCTAGTAATCTAGAAACGCCATCAGATTTAGACCAAAACAAACAACATATTCTGCTATCTTTGGTCTAAGGGTCAGGAAAGAGACAGCCTACCAAAAATATAACTGGGAAATACACTTTCTCATCGTGTTCCAGGCAGGACCGGCCCAGCAGGCCACAGCAGCAAGAGCAGCAGAGCAAGGACAGCGGCCCATCCCTTGCTAGAAAGCTGTGCCAGGGACAGAGTTATCCACGGCAGCAGCAGCCACAGAAACATATTAGAGACTAAACTCCATTTCACTAGAATAGAGATTCCTAAAATGTTAAGAAATAAATTTCATAGCTGAGTGTGTTGGCTCATGCCTGTAAAACCAGCTCATTGGGAGGCTGAGGATGGAAGATTTGGGGAAAATGAACAACTTAGTAATTGAAGCTTCCAATATGTCAACATCATATATCCCTCCATTTATTGAGGACTTGTTCAATTTTACAGTATCATTTTTCTCAAAACAGAAGTCCTACACATCATTTGTTATAGGAATCCTTAAGTATTTTATGTGTTTGATGCTACTGTAAATGGTATTTTAAAATTAATGTTCCAATTGCGTATTGCTAGAGTTAGAGAAAGGCAGTTGGTATTTCTATATTGATCATGACTCTCTGACTTCCTTAAATAATTTTATCAATTTCATTAGTAGTGATTGTTGTGTGGATTTATTAGAATTTTCTATGTGAATAAAAAGCTTAACCACCTTCTTTCCATTCTTACAGCATTTTATTTACCTTGCTTTGTAGATCTGGCTATTACTTATAGTCCTTCATAAAACACAAATGAAAAGATCAAAGATTCTTGCCTTCTGTCTGATATCAGTATCATGTTAGCTAAAGGTTTTCACAGAGTCACTAGAGCAGATTAGGGTAGTTCTGTGGTTTTTTTTTTTTTTTTTTTTTTTTTTTTTTGCGGTACCGGGGATTGAACTCAGGGGCATTCTACCTCCGAGCTACACCCAGCCCTATTTTTTATTCTTTATTTTGAAACCGAGTCTCACTAAGTTGTGGAGTGCCTCACTAGGTAGCTGAGGCTGGTCGCGAACCTGGATCCTCCGGGTCTCAGCCTCCCGAATGCTGGGATTACAAGCGTGCGCCACCACGCCCGGCTTAGTTCTGTGTTTTTAAATTATGAAAATTATCTTACTATTGTTAAAATTATTGTTACTATTAACAGATGCTGGAGTCTGTCCAAAGTTTATTTTTGTATCTTTTGAGGTTATTGCATTTTTTTCAGGTAATATGCTAATTGCTGATTTTTACTGATTAATTTTTCATATGGTAAACCCAACTTGTTTTTCTAGAATAAAATCCACTTGTCAAGAGTTATTAGCTTTCCTTTATGTTATCCAATTCAATTTTCAAATGTTTTGTTAAGTATTTTTTTTTTTTATCTGCACCCATCAAGGATGTCATATGTAATTTTCTCACTTATCAGTTCTCTGTCAGGTTTTGCTAGAAGAGACCAGCTTGTGTCATAAGGAAGTTAGAGGACATTCTCTCATTATTTTCTAGAACATTTTGTATAAGATTGACACTGTTTTTAAATTAAATATTGGATGATAAACATCTTAGTAGAACAACTTAGGCTGGAATATTTTATTTTATTTTTTTTATTATCTTATCATGTGCTCATTGTATGTATTGATGGGGCTCAGTGTGAAATTTTAACACATGTGTGTAGTATTTTTCTAAGAAATTCTAAATAACAAATTCATTTTAATTGTAGGTACAGAATCATTCAGATTTTGCATATAATCTCATGTGAGTTTCAGTAATTATTGTCTTTCAAGGAATATGTTCACTTCATCTGTTCTCAAATTGTTAGCATATTGCTGTTCATAACTATTATAATTATTCAGTATCACTAACAATTATTAGTGTTGTCTCTTCTCATATCTGATATTGGTATTGGTGTCTTCTCTTTGTTTTCTAGTAGTGTAGATAAAGATGTATCAACTCTGTTAATCTAGTAAGAATTAACATTCAGTTTACTGATTTTATCTATTGTTTTTTATTTCATACTTTATTCATTTATATTTCATTTTAAAATTGTCTATTTTATTAATACTTTTATTGGTGCATTATAATCTCACATTGTAATGAAGTTCAGAGTGATAGTGATATAAGCTCGGTGCTCTTCCTTCACCAGCTCCCTCCCTACTCCCCCCTTCCTCATACAGTATGCTGAGTGTGGCGTTGGAATTCTCACATTTGTACATGATGTCAATGGAAGTGATTCTTTCTTCACCTTCATTTTTTAAAATTTGCCTTTCTTTTACTTATTTTAGCTTTCTAAGGTAGTCACATAATTCATTTGCAATCTTCTTTTCTGAACAAAGAATTTAATAAATATCTATTTAAGAAAAACAATATATCCCAGAGATTTAGTGATGTTGAGTGTTTATAATCAATCCTTTTGAAATATTGATTCCTAGCCTTTCATATATGTTGCTATCTAGGAATATGTTTTTTGTTTGTTTGCTTGCTTGCTTTTTGCGGTACTGGGGATTGAACTCAGGGGCATTCTATCTCGAAGCTCCACCCCTAGCCCCATTTTTTATTCTTTATTTTGAAACAGGGTCTCACTAAGATGTGGAGGGCCTCACTAAGTAGCTGAGGCTAGCTGCGAACCAGATCCTCCAGTCTCAGCCTCCCAAGTACTGAGATTACAAGTGTGGGCTACCGTGCCCAGCTGTTTTTTAAATGTTTAAGATTGTCTTGACATTTTAGGTAAAAAGTTTCTAATTATTTCCACTGTGGTCAGAGAAAAGTCTCTATATAGAGAGATATAAATTTATCTCTGCTTCTCTCCATATATTTTATTCAAATATAAATACTTTATATAGATATTTCACAAGTACATATGCATAGTTTATGTGCTATATACGTAATACTTTATCATGACTCAATATATGATCTGCCTTACTGAATGAATATTCTGATGTTATTCGGTAGAGTGTTCTCTAAATATTAATTGTGTTAATTATGTCAAGTTGCTTAAGATTCTTGTTAAGATAAAATTTTCTGTAGCTTTCTTATTATTTGTTGTTCCATCACTACTGAAAGGTAATTTTAGATGTGTCTCTATATCTTTAGTCACCTCAGATTTTTCTTCAAGTATTTTTTTTTTTTTTTTTTTTTTTTTTTTGCGGTACTGGGGGTTGAACTCCGGGGCATTCTACCTCCGAGCTATACCCCCAGCCCTATTTTTTATTCCTTATTTTGAAACCGGGTCTCACTAAGTTGCGGAGTGCCTCACTTAGGTAGCTGAGGCTGGCCGCGAACCCGGATCCTCCGGTCTCAGCCTCCCGAATGCTG
>PVLC010018700.1:0-31692 GCA_004027655.1 Graphiurus murinus
GAACCCGGATCCTCCGGTCTCAGCCTCCTGAATGCTGGGATTACAAGCGTGCACCACCTCGCCCGGGGCTTTCTTTCCAGCTTTTAAATACCAGCTCAATGTGAGCTTTGCCCAGAAGCCAAAAACAAGGAACTTTAAACTTTTTCCCATATATGCAGACATGTACAGTGAGTTAAGGGGTTTCTTACAAAGATATTTGCACAGGTGCATGGAAGTCAAACTATAATGCCAAGTTTTCAAGGTTTTTAGATTCTTGCAGAGTGATCACTAATAATAGTGACAAGGAAGAGGACTCTGTCATTCAAAGATATGTGTGTAACAAATGAACCTCTTCATTCTGAACATTTCAGACCATATAGAAAAAGGAAAAACTCATATTTCCTTCACCTATCTTCAATTTCTTAATCACTACTATCAGTTTAGTGGGTATCAATCCAAAAGGATTCCAATGTATTTCCAAGATTATTTGTTTTTATTGTAGAAGTGTTTTCTTATACAGACATTTCCTAGGTTATGGTGATTGAACTTAGATTTTAAGACTTCACAATCATGCAGAAGTGATAGACAAACAGTAGAAATCATATTTTGAATTTTGATCTTTTCTTGGAATATCAATATGTGGTATGGTGTTGCACATATATATATATATATACATATATATATAGCTAATATTTTTATATTGGATTTGACTATATCTTTGGAGTTGACCGGGGCATGCATCTAGAAAGTTATACCTTTAAGAGACTGCAATCATAGCAGCACTAGCACACCGACCATGGTCACTTTATCACCACAGAGAGTGACAAGGAGAACTTTGGAGAAGGAAAGTGGTGTAAACACACCAGGTAAATAGAGATGAAGTTGGAATCAAGAGGAAAAAAGAGGCTCTAAAAGGTGTTACCCCAAGGAGAGAAAAGCTGGGGTCAAGTGAGGGGTGAAGATTGGTGGTGACTTCACATCACATCCATGTTTGCTTTGATGTCACGTTAAGAAGTTTTGCTACTAAGGAACATTTGAAAATCATTGCCTGAAATAATTTTGCCTACTGGCAGATCAATTGGAATTTCTTTTGGGAAAAGGCCATATTCCAGTTCGTTAAGGCATTAGCAATGCCTTTCTGATTAATTGTCTCAGTAAAGGACAATTTAGTGTTCAGTCCTGGAAAACCTGCAGAATTCCTCTGCGTTTGGGACCCATGGCATTTGAACTGATGACTTCATGGAGAAGAAACGTTTGAAGACTGATGAAATGTGGAGGCTCAGTGCTTCTCAATCAGGTTGCAGTTAATCAGATGGAATTTTGACAAAAAGCATTGTCTCCCCCCCTCTCTTTCATATCTGACTGTCCATTTGATAAAAAGATTGTATCAGAGGTGGGGTTTTTTTTTTTTTGTATTTGTTTTTTTCACTAGAAGTTGATATGTTTTTTCCCCCAGTCAGATCAGAGATTGGTATAGCATAAGTCATCTTTGTATATATGTGTCCAAAACTACATGATCATCCAATGTAACCTAGTGGAGCTCAGTTTTACTAAAGTCAGTGTGCTCTATTTATCAAGCCTACCTGCTCAAACAGCCTCCCTAACCCTCTCCCATATCACTCCACATCTCATTTATAGCTTTCCAGTAATTCACTACTGACATTTTGTGCCCATCAAGTTCCACCTAGAGACTTTTAATTATTTAGTAAAGAAAACGAAGTCTGTATGGATATGGCTGTGGGTCCGGAAAAATCAATTTAATGAAGAAATTCTCTTTTCTTTTTAAAAATAACTTAAGTCCCCCCCCCCTTTTTTTTTTGCTGGTTCTCAAAGTTTAGTTCCTGGTCAGAGCTCCAGCACCACAGGAGAATGTGCAAGAAACAAGGTATTTGGACTCCAGACTCCTGCATTCCAAGCTCTGGGGTGACCCTGCAATCTGTTTCAGCAGGTGCCCCAGGTGCTTCTGGTGCTCAGGTTTAAGAAGCACTGTCTCTGAGCCATGTCCTCCCTTTCCTAAAGTATCATTTCAGCTTGGCCACGCATCAACAACACACTTGACACACTTTAAAAAAAATCCAGAATAAAGGAGAGTTTATTCCTTTCTGCTTTCACCCACTGAAATTCATATTTAAAAGAATATTGTCTAGCAAAACAGAATATGACTATCTAGAATCTTCAATTTCCACATATTTAATCAGACTAAATAAATCTATGTAAAGTCTGTTTTCCAGAAAAGGATTTGTAAATAGTGATGTTATTTAGTTCTGAGTGCTATTGGCATTACACATTTCTTGATATATAAGAGACTCATAAAAATAAAAGAAAAAAAATGTATAGTATGGTAAAATTTCTTGCTTAGAGTCAGACTGCAGAAAATCCAAGTAGGGTTTGTAACAAGGTTTAAAGACTTACGTAGGCTTTGAGATCTTACCATGGATTGACTTTATTTCCTCGTCTGACTTCACTTAGCATTAAGTTAAGAAATATATGCAAGAGCAAATCCAAAACAGCTGCCACTTGAAAAGAAATCAAAGGAAGGAGAGGCAGAGAAACTAATGTAAAATATACTTTTCTGATCCAAGATCACCACTGTGCAGGACTCGTGGGTTTTTGGATAAAAAGTTAATATGAGAAAAGCAAATGTTACTGATTTCCTTTCATCTGATGAAGGTTAAGAAAAAATATGGTATTTCTAGGTATTTTTTCTCTTCCAAGGGAAGATAATGACTTTCTGATTAGCATGTATTCCCCTTTCTTCTTTTCCTCAAAAATAAACATATTGAAAAGTAAAAATCTAGTCTTTTTAGCGTTAATGAGCATATTTATTTTAGCTTCTGGAAACCGTAAGTAGCTAAATTATGGAACCAACCTAGGTGTCTGTCAACAGATACATAGATATAAAAATGTAGTATATACACACAATGGAATCTTACTTAGCCATAAAGAAGAACAAAATTATGTCATTTGCGGGAAAATGGTTAGAACTAGAGAATATTATGCTAAGTGAGATTAGCCAATCTCAGAAAGTGAAGGGCTGTATGTTTTTTCTCCAATGTGGAAGCTAGAAAGAACTTAAGAAACAAAAAAATGACTTCAGATAAATGAAGAGATACTGGTAGAATAGTGAAAGAGGATTGAGAGAGGGAGGTAGAGAGGAGAAGAAGGAGACTCGATAAAGGAAACAATCCAAATAATGTTAAGTCCATATATGAAGGTATTACTACCTACTTGAGTGTATATATATATATATATATATATATATATATATATATATATATATATATATTAGACATGAACTTGGATATCTGGATCTATTTCAGTGATAGAAATAATTTCATTTCTAGTTAAATTGGATATAAGGTGTGAGAAAGAAATTTTTACCCTGAAAAATTGAAAGAACAAAGGTGATAGCTGACATCAATTGAGAAGAGGAAGGTTCCATGCAGAAGTGTAGCTTTAGTTTTGGACTATACTATGGCGAGTTGGTGAATTTTTTTTTAACTAGATATTTGGTTATAAGTGTTTGGAATTTCAGAGTGAGGTTTCTATTAGAGATGCAAATTTGGGAGTAATCAACATATAGTAATCATACCCAGATAAACAGTGAGTTTGGACAAATCAGAGGTCCAAAGACAGTCCAGTATTAGTCAACATAAAAAAAGAAAAAAAACTATAGAGAAGAGATATATGAAGCAGGTAGTTTAAAAGGGTGGATTTCCCTCGTTAAGATATATGATTACAGTGTACCAATAAAAAATAAATAAATTAATTAAAATAAATAAAAGGGTAGATTTTATCTGCCTTGCTAACTGTGAAACAGAATAGCTCTGAGTAGAAAGATTAAATATAATTAATTTGGACATATAATGAATATAATCTGGATATATAATTTTAAAATAGATACCAAATAATAGTAGGAAGAATATTGGGTATTTAAAAAGGTAGAGGCATCAGCTCATAATTAATAAATCAAGTAAAATGGCTCCCTCATTCCTATGAAATATTAGCTCTTCTAGAATGTATCCTTATAGAAGGACACAGTGAAAATATCACCAAATTTGTATTCATTGCTTATCCAGATACTTAATGGTTCTATGGAGATTTATTCTAATCCATTAGTTTCTGAATAGTAAGTTACTGTAGAAGAACTTCACTTTGACCAGGTCTTGGTAGCATTCTCTATCTTGCTGTTTTGTTCAGATGTTTTGGATTGCAAACAGTCTGAGAAGAACTAAGATAAAGGGCAGCCAGTCCCCCAATCTGCCAGACCTAAATGGCAATCAAGGCTGATTTCAGCTATTCTAGGGAGCAGCAAGTTAAAGAGAAACCACTCCTCAAAGGTCGTTGCTTCGAGTTATATAAATTCCTTGGAACTCAGAACATTTCTTACGGAGCTGTAAAGAAATTAGTCCTTATTAACAAACTTGTTATCCTCTAATTCTCATACCACCAATTATGTGTAAGGAAACATGCACAAAAGCAGGATTAAGGGCAAAATCACAGAAAATAATCCTTTCCACCTCATTCTAAAAATATTCATTCAAGGGTGGAGATAAGCAAAGGCAAAGGAATTGCTGATTAGAAAATGAGCCATAACATCAGTTCATTGATTGGAGATGTAAATGTAATTGCCTCTTAAATTATCCCATCGATTGCAATTTAGCAGTATTAGACAATGATAATCACACGAGTTTATCTAGAAACATTCTATTTAATTTAGCAGCTATCTCAGGAGGAGTGGACCGTGGGGAGCTAACACAAAACCAGATTGGTAATAGATGAAATTTGGGAAGAGTCTTGCCTGGACTAGAATTTAAAATCACTAAATCAGCTAGTGATTGCCAAACATATTTTAAGCCTAAGGGGCTGTTTATTAGTTAGTGTTCTCCAGAGAAACAGAACCAATGGGAGATACAGATATGAGAGGAAATTTACTTGGGGCTTTGGTTTATGAGTTTATAGAGGCTGAGAAGTCCTGTGAATGCCATCTGCAAGCTGAAGAAGAAGTAATTCAGTGTGAGTCCAAAGCCTGGCATTGAGCTAGTTGATGGTGTAATTCCCAGGCTGAGGCTGAAAGGCCTGATAACTTGGGATGAGGGACACCTTGATATAAATCCCAGAGTCTGAAGGTTTCAGAAACAGGAGCTCTGATATTTGAGAATAGGAGAAGATGTCCCAGTTCAGGAAAAAAGAGAAAATTCATCCATTTCTCTCCATTTTTTATTCTATCCAGGCCCTCAGTGCCTATCCACAGTGGGAAGGGTAGATCTCTTTTGCTCGGTCCACTCACTCAAATGATAATCTCTTCTGGAGACATCGTAACAGATGTACCCTGAAATGATATTTTACCAGGTATATGGACATACTATAGCTTACCAAGTTGGTGCCTAAAATCAACCATCACAAGTCCACCTCCTGTCAACTTGGCATCCATGGGCATTAATTTATTTGGAGATTAAATCCTTAAACCACATTTAATCTCAGATAAAGACAAGAGCAAAGTCATAATTCCACCTAGTATGATATGATTGTCCCATGTATAACTAAAATACACTAATTTTTTCCATCAGAAGAGGTGGCAAAATCCTGGAATAGTGTTCACTCTCTTAATAGCCCGTAGCTTAAATACTATGATGTAGACAAAGATGCTCATTTTTACCCCTTTCATTCGACATAGTGCTGGAAATCCTAGTCAGAGCAATCAGAAGATAGAAATAAAGGGCACTCAAATTGGAAAAGAAGTCCAAGAACTGGGATTACAGGCATGTACCACCAAGGCCTACTAATAGTTTTATTAGAATGAAAAAAATTCAGCAAACTTGCAAGATATAGAATCAACATACAAAAATCAGTAGCACTAATATTTGTTGTATGCCAATAGTGAATTATTTGACATAGAAATCAAGAAAGAAATCCCTTTTATGATAGCTACTGTAAGTACCTAGAAATAAATTTGGTCAGAGACAAAAGATCTCTACAGTAAAAATGGTAAAACACTGCTGAAAGAAATTCAAGAGGACATAAAAAGTGGACATTCCATGTTCATAAATTTAAAGAACCAATATTACTAAAATGGCCATATTAAAATGTCCATATGCTCAAAGTAATCTACAAATACAATCTGATCAAAATATCAACGGTACTCTCTATAGAACTAGGAAAAACAACCCTAGATTTATATAGAATCACAAATCCCCCTGGATAGCTAAAGCCATCTTGAGCAAAAAGAATAAAGCAGGAAGCATTATACTACCTGACTTCAAAACACACTATAAAGCTGTAGTGATCAAACAGCACGGCATCGGCATAAACACGGACACATAGATCAATGGAACGAAATAGAGGTCATGGAAGTAAACCTATACATCTAAAGTCAACGATCTTCAAAAAAGGTAGGAATAACCTTTAATAAATGGGGCTCAGAATCATCCAATAAATGGTGCTCAGAAAATTGGATATCTACATACAGAAGAATGAAACAAGAACCCTATATCTCACCAGTTACAAAAATCAACTCAAAATGGTACAGATTTAAGTATAAGATCCAAAATTATGAAACTACTAGAATAAAACGTTAAGGGGAAATGCTTCAGAACATTGGAATGGACAAATATTTTTTTGGACAAGACTTCAAAGACATAGGATACAAAGCCAAAAACATAGACACGTGGGAGTACATCAAAATAAAAAGGTTTTGCATAGCAAAGGAAACAATCAACAGACTGCAGAAACAATCTAAATAATGAGAGAAATCAGATGCAAACTCTGCATCTGATGAGGGATCAATAGCCAGAATACATAAGAAACTCCAAAAACTCAATAGCAACAAACAAACAAAAACCTGATTAGTAAACATTTCTCAAGAGGAAATATACAAATGGCCAACAGTATATGAAAAAGTGTTTAAATCACTAATTATCAGGGAAATGCAAATTAAAACCACAATGAGATGCTACTTTACTCCAGTAAGAATGACTATTATCAAAGGACATAAAATAACAAGTGCTGGTAAGAATGTGGAGAAAAGTGAACCCTTGTGCATTGTTGGTGATAATGTTAGTTACTATAGCCATTATGGAAAACAGTATGGGGAGGTTCCTCAAAAAAATTAAAAAAAAAAACCAAACCAAACATTTAACAGTATTATTTAAATTCATGAACATGGAATGGTCACTTTTTTTTTTAAGTCCTCTTGAATTTCTTTTGTCAGTGTTTTTAAATTTTTACTGTAGAGATCTTTCATCCCCTAAAATACAGCAATCCCATTTTCCTTTATTGTCATCTGGCTGCCTTCAAAATAATAAGCATTATTTTGAGGGCATTTAGATGAGAAAGCTTTGATGAGTTACTGACATTGGTAGGACTGTTATGATTTTTCTGACCCATAACTTTCTCCCAGAACTTAATTATGGCTCAGATAAGAAAGTATGTTTGGCTCAGAGAAATATGTTCAGGCTTCCACAGCAAGAGCGTGTGTGTGGTCCTGTGGCATCTTTCCTTGCTGCTGGATGCCATTCCCCGAGGCCAGGCAGTGCCTGTGGGCCTCACATAATCAGTGTTTCTCCCATGGCTTCAATCCAGAGGACACTCTCTCTCTCCAGAGAGACGCTGGAAAGAGTCCAAGGACAGGCAAATTCAAGATCCAGGGGTTAGGGGGCAAAAAGAATGATCTGGAAAGACAGGGCTAAAAGATGGCATGAAGAAGCCTACAACAGTTGTCAGAGAGGGAAGTCTGTGTAGGAAGCTCTGCACCGGGGACCCAGTGGCTGCTCTTTGAAACCATGAGGAAATTATCTGAAGATGCCTTAAGGAGACAGAATGAGCCTTCCTCTCCACCCTGTTTGCTGATGATCCTCTCCAACTTATGGAAGCATCTGTGTTCTTTAGGAGTTAGTATGACTTAAATTAAAACTTGAGACTAGGAGGGCCGTTTAAAATTATATGACATATGGCAAGAACATAGGCCCTGGCATTCAATGTATTTGAGATTCCACACTAGTTCCTCATAGGAATATTATTTTTCTAGCTGGGAAACATGGCTTTTTGGCAGGCAAAGCCAGAGTTTGGAGGCTGATGAACACTCTCTCACTGAATGCTCACCGCCTTCCCAGGTGACATGAACAGCTGTTGCAAAACCCCAGCCCTCAATTCCTGCCAGACCACAGGCTCTTGAGCCCAGAAAACAAAACTGTGACTCATGGTGACATTCCCTGTCCTCGAGGTGGATGTGGTAGCAACCATGCACACAGGGTGTTGTGGAAACTCAGGCTCTGTTACTCAACTGTCTGGTCCTGGGAGGCCACCCCACACATTCTTGTCAGAATCCAAAAATGTTTGGGAACCCCACTTCCTCTTTCCCAACTGTGGAAAGGAATCTATATCCCACAACCAGAGGTCATGCTCTCGAATAACCTGGATTCACCTCCTTTCATTGATTTTTTGCCAGACTTTCCTAGAATTCCGTATTTGGGGGAAGGTGTATGTTTTGCGTCTCATTCTTTCCTTCAGCGTAAGTCAGGCAGACCTGGGGCCCTTTCTGATACCTGCAGTTGTGTGGCCTCCTTCAAAATTCAGTGGCCACAATCAGAAAAGTGGGCTCATTCCAGCTCTCTGGTTCCCTGTTTGGGATGGAGGAAGATACGGTTCATTTTCTGATCTGACCGTTGAGACTAGTGTTTTGAAATTTTTAGAGAAAATGAAATCGGAACAGAAAGTATCTAACACTGGAAAATGATCCAAATGATTCAGTGTTGCTCTGGAACTGGTTGGGAAGCTATCACTACTTCCTAGGGGCAGGCAGGCACCATGGACAGGAGAAGCAGGCAGGGCGCTGGCACAGGATGGGACAAGGTCTTTTCCAGTCTGAAGAGGAAGCAGAGACACAGCAGCAGCTGGCTCTTCCCACCTAAGGACGTGGACTCAAGACCACTATCAAGGCCAGGGTTTTTCTTTTTCTGGCAAATCAAACTGTATAAAATAAACCCCCTAAGCATTGGCCACTGAAATTAAAGAGAAACAAATCACTCTGCAGTTCAAACAAGATGTATGTGCAGATTAGGTAGCTCAGATCATGGGCTGCCAGTGCTTGGCTTATAGTACAGGATGACATTACAATACAAACACTTTTGTTAAAGGCTGAAACTCAGGGTCTGTCTGTGAGGTTCTGGGGACAGAGCATTATGCCACTGCAAGGGCCAAACTTCTTTTGTATCTCTCTCTTTGTCCCTTAAAAATTCATGCTAATTTTGCCTTCTTCTTTATAAGATCTTTGTGTTTACTTTAATATACAATTTTATTTTGAATTGCTTACCTTTGTGTTCAACATAAATGATTAGAGTGGAATCGGTTCTTCTGGAGGATGTACCCTTTGGATTCTGTTGTGAGAAGTGTGTCCTACAATAGGAAGTAACGTGGTCTTTCCACTGGTGGGCGATGGAAATTGTGGTGTCGTCAACACCTGCATTAGCTGCCAGAAGCAGTCACAAACTCAACCTGTGAAAGGTCTTAGTGGAGTCCTGCAACCGTCGCTCCCATCATCTGGGGTCACTCCCAAGCTTCTTTGGCCCCTCACTCCCTTTCTCATAAGTTATAAAGCACCTACAAACATCCAGACAGGGGTTGGAGAAAGACACCTTAAAATCCTATATGGAATGTGAAATCAGAGGGGCCCTGGTGGACTGTGGGCCTTAGATATGTGAAAACCACACTCTCTGAGCTCTGTTCTGGCCTTTTCCTTCTCCAAGATTCAGTCCTACAGATACCACCGTCCTTTCAAATATCTATTGCTGCATACTCTTAGTGGTGCAAGACAGCAGTCATTTTTTATTCTATCTGTTGGTTCTGTGAGTTAATTACACTAAGCTGGGCTGCTTTTGCTCACGTTCTTGCTGTGGTTACAATCAGACAGTGATGGAGTCTGGAGTCACCTTGCCTTCAAGGTCACTTACATGCTGGCAGTGAACTCGGGCTCTCAGCAGCAATCTCACGGGAGGCAGTGGTCCACACACCTGCATCCATCTGTTGCCTTTTGTGTAGGCTGGTCTACTTGCAGCATCCCAGGGAGAGCCAAGTAGGGGCTGTACTGCCCTTTCTAGCTCAGCCTCAGAAGTTCTGTGGCTCATGTAAAGCCTGCCCCATTTCAAAGGAACGTAAGAATCTACCTCCTAATGAAAGAGTATCAAAGAATTGGCAGACATGTTTTAAAATCACCAAAACCTCAGTCTTCATTTTGTGTTGCCCTGAAGTGTCTCCTGTAGAGATCTTGGCAGCAGCATCTGTGTCACACAACAGTTCTCGCTGTTGCTGACAGTGCTTCTTCCTGGCCCAGGGGTTGGGTCTTGACAATGGGAACAGCAGAGCAACAGTTACTGTCTTAGGACTGGAGGCTTGGAGGGACCTGAGTGATGGTGATTGTCTTAGAACCAGGGGTCTAGAGGGACCTGATTCTAGTCCTGTAACTGGGGTACATAGGCTTCATAAATCATGGAAATCCAAACATTTCAAGCCAAAGAGAAAAAAATGTTAAGCCTTCTCAGAGCATTAATTAATTCAATTATTTGAGAAGAGAAAATAAAGTAATCTACCTTATGGGAGTTATATGATATCATTTTTACATGAAAGAAAATGCTTTACAATTTAAAGAATAAAATAATATGAGAGGGATTTTTTTTAACTTGCAAAGGATCCTTTGTGAGGCTCCAAGATTCTCAGTGTGTGCACTCAGTTTCAAAAAAAAAAAATAAATAAAAAGAAAGGAGTGGAGGGAGGAAGATAGGAAGGATGGAAGGAAGGAAGGAAGGGAGGGAGGGAGGGAGGGAGAGAAGGGAGTTAGTTCTAGTAGTGAACTTGAGCTTAGGTCTTACTGATTTTAAGCTTGTACTTACTCTTCATAGCACTGTTTTTCAGGACACAAGAGCAGCGAAGGTCTTGCTGTTGCTGCTCTGGATTCCCACGAGTCCAGGCCTGGCTCTAACTCCCAGTGTTCTTGCCTTGCTTACTTATGTCTGATTCAGTATTTTTACTTTTGAGTAGTATCAGACCTTAGTAATTATTGTTTATGAAGTTGATGTTTGCATGTTAATTTAATTTCTTTAGCTTTCTTTATAGCCTCTTCTTCTAACAAAAGGCATTTGCTAACCAGGCGTGGTGGTGCACGCTTGTAATCCCAGCATTTGGGAGGCTGAGACCGAGGATCTGGGTTCACGGCCAGCCTCAGCTACCTAGTGAGGCACTCCGCAACTTAGTGAGACCCGGTTTCGAAATAAAGAATAAAAAATAGGGCTGGGGGTGTAGCTCGGAGGTAGAACGCCCCTGAGTTCAATCCCTAGTACTGAAAAAAACAAAAAAAGAATAAAAAATAGGGCTGGGGGTAGAGGTAGAATGCCCCTGAGTTCAATCCCCAGTACCGCAAAAAAAAAAAAAAAAACAAAAAAAAAAACAAAAAGGCATTTGCTTTGGGGCATTTTATGTGCCTGCTTTTGTGTGATCTTGAGTACACCATCGATTGCTTGTACTACCCTCCCACCATCCCTGGCAAGGCTTACCCCTTCTTTGACTGTAGATAAAAGCTTGTAAACTAAACTGAACCAAACCAGGAGATCCCCTTAATGAGTCTCTATGCTGCTGTAACAGTGCAACATTAATGACTTGAGGAAATAAAAATTCATTCCTTCACTAGGAACTGATTTTGGCCAGAGTCCAAAATCAGTCTCACTGGACTGAAGTGTAGGTGTCAGCAAGGAGATTCCTTCTGGAGCTGCAGGAAAATCTGTTTCCTTGGCTTTTCCAGCTTCTACAAACCATCTGTACTCCTTGGCTTGGAGCTCCTCCCATCTTCAAGGAGCATCACTCTAATCTCTGCTGTCTCTGGCTTCTGCATCCCTCTATAATGGAGCTTGTGGCTATATTGGGCCTGCCTGTAATCTGTGTAATACTTGCCCCATCTCAAAATCCTTAATTGAATCGTTCTACAGCCCCCTTTGCTGTAAATACTAACAGAGTCACAGGCTACAGAGATTATAAAGTGGATGTGTGGGGAGTCATTATTCTGTCGACTATACCAAACTTCTGGGAAATTAACTTAACCAAAGATGGACATGTGACATAAATAGGAAAACCAAAAACTTCCCTGGTATTCATTTAGGATGGCTAAGCTCGAATAAAATAATGTTGGGGCTGCGGGCAACTGTCTTTTCACTTGTATAGAGGATGTTCATCTCTATCATGAGGGAAAGAAGCCAAGTAACTGAGAATCATAGCCAAAAGAATGGAAATATTGTGATGACAATACTTAAAGACCTATATCCAGTTACACTTACAGTCAGACCTAATTCTAACTTCCAAGTCTCAGGAACCAATAAATCCCCACTTTGCTTAATCTATTTTGAGCTGAATTTCTGAACTAATGACTACCCATATATTTTTCTTAAACAGTGAGAAGGGGAAGCAGGTGAGAGCCAACTAAAATATTTTTCTGCTACTTTTAAGGAGTATGATCGACTATGTTTGAATACTAATGAGGTGGAAACTATCAAAACAAGACTTTATAAACATAATTATGTTTTGTTTTCCTATATCTATATCCGTCCTATATGCATACGCTACACTAGTTACAACAGACAAGTAGATGCTAACTATATTAAAATATGAATATAGAAGTTATTGAAATGATAGATTTCTTGATATTGTTTTCTCATTTCCAAAAGGAAAGAAAAGGACATTTTTTTTTTCTCTCCTAAGAAGCTTGTGTCCATAATTGCAGGTTTCCTTACATAGAAGGTGGCAGGTAGATTATGTTAATAGCTTTTTGACTTTCAGATCTGGGAATTTTTGCTTTGTAAGCTTAGGTCCATCATGAAATTATCATGGGCTTGTCCTGAGAGGATATGGTATATGGAAGCTAGTATTTAAAGAAGGGAGAGTGACTGAACCTCAGAGCAAAGGTATAAATGGTGGACTGTGAGAGCCACAACATCTTTCAAGAGGTGGCACCTCTTTGTCTTTCCCTTGAATTTGGGCTAGCTTTATGACTTGTTTGACCAATACAACATAGTAGAAGTGATGTCTTGCTAGCTCCAGGGCCAGCTCTTTAGAGCATTGTAAGCTTTTCTTTACTTCTTCCTGGAATACGCCATCTTGGTATCTGGCCACCATGGAGGAAGATCAGGTGCACTGCCAAATAATGAAGCCACATGGAGAGAGTCCCTGGAAGAGAGAGGTCTTCATGGACTTTCTAGCCCCAGTAGCACCTCAAGTTAAAAGCAGCTACACCCATGTTCTCAGTCAACACCAGGTAGAACAAAGATGAGCCTTTTCCACCAAGGTATGCCCAAATTGAAGGATCCTGAGCAAATAACTGGTTATATTTTAAGCAGTTGAGTTTAGGGTTACTTTCTATGTTGAAAAAGATAATGGAAACAGGTGGACTCCCTAAGGTTTGAAATAAGGGATCAGTGGTGGGTGACCTGGTGACTGAAGATTGCATCTTGTTCTGTCTCAAAGATGCACTTTTCTTCAGTGTCTCCTGGAAATGCTAGAGCCTCATGTTGGAGGGTGCTATATGGTAGGAGAATGGGCACCAAGTAAACATCAGCATGCATTATGAAGAGAGGTTTCCATGGCCACATTTGGCATGGGATGAGGGAGGAATCCAATGAGTTCGACTCTGGAAAAGTTCCTTAATAAGATGTGTCCCTTGATTCTTTCCTGCATGTCTGATGTTCAGGTGTCATGAGTGGAACCCCAAGCAGTCAGCTAGGGCCATGAGACAATTTTGTGGATGAAAGTCATACCCCAAAGGGCAGAGTAGGGAATTAAATGAGTCTACCTCCACATCTGGACTGACTTCCAGAATTCCTTCTTTTGTTGGAATAATTTGTATTACTTTAAGCCACTTTAAGCCTTAGTTACTTGCAACTGCAGGCATCCTAACTTATATATCCCACAAAATAACTGAGGTAATGTTTTCCCCAGACCTTAGTGGGCTATGAATGAACCATATTTAACAAGATTCAGCAAAGGAAAGAAACCCAGTGTCCTGCTACCTGTCTGTCATAAAGTAGATCATTTAGTAACAGGTCTTTGGAAGATATTAGTGTAAGTGCTCATGGAGGCATTATAGCCAAGAAGGTTTCTGTTATACATGGAAGACATGTGGTGAATATTTGAGCATTAAGTGGATGCAGGTCTTATTTTTCATCCCAGCTCCTTCTCTTTAGACAGGGGACAATCTCTCCATACCTCAGGATTCCTGTGTTAAACAAAACAAAACAAAACAAAACAAAAAATCCCCCCCCAAAACAGGGGTAACAACAGGTCAATGGTTTGGAGGATGATTTAATGGCATAGCATATAAAGCACAATTTGTACTCCCTGCTAACAGTGTTTTAAGCACTGGGGAGAGAGTGGAGAATAAGACAAAGACCTGCTGTGATATTTTAGTGGCAGAGGCAGGTGACATGCGGTGGATAGAGCACACACTGCCAGCTCCTGAGGAGTGCTTTGCTGATATGTCAAGGAGATGAAGAGACAGAAAGAGATTAGGTAGGAGGGGTGCTTTTTAAGATAGACTCTTCAGGTAGGTCCAAAATAATATTTAATGAAATGCGGATTAAAAGCACAAAGACTAAAAGTGTCTTGATTACTTCATCTTCAGATAATTGTAGATTTTATTTGAAGGGTCATAGAGGAAAAGTTCACCAGTCCTTTTCCTCTTTGCAGAAAAATGTGGCATAACAGACCCTGGACACTTACTTTTTTGTTCAGGCACTTACGGGGTGTCCTTGGGCTGGTTACATTTCTCTCCATGCTTTGTTTTTCATACCTTCAATATAAGACCACAATTTCTACTTTACTAGGTGTTTGGGAGACTATGTTAACAGATTACGGTATGTGAAATGCCTGGAACACATTTGGACACACAAAGAACTTTTGTTCCCTTCTCTTTTCTTGGGATAGGATTGAACAAACAGCGAGTGATTCAAACTAGAAGATCAGTTGTGGGAAGACAAGAATCTTGACTGCTGAGGTGAGATCTTTGGAGACTGAGCTTCTGCTGGTATTTGTGGATTGCTGAGACTTTGGGAGAGACGGGCACACTTGTATCCTTTAATTAGCATGAAGACAAGGGTTGGGGCCAGCTAGGCCTCCTCATTCCTTCCAGCTCTGTGGTTCTAACCTCCACTTCTGCCCTCTCATTTTCCAGGCTGAAAGACAGAAGTTCTGGGATGTGAGTCCACTGAGGTTTGCAGGCATGCCTGCATTGCAGTCATCTGGGAGCCCGTTAGAGAAGGGGACCCCTTGCTCCTAGCTCTGGATACTTCAATTCATTAGATTGGAGGAGAGGCTTGGAACTGTCACCCAGACAAAATTGTGTCAAATTCCATTTTAGGTAGTTCATTCACTTACAATGAAAAAATTTTTTCCCCTTTGAGTTCTGTGTACAATCATTATTAATAATTTGCTTTAAATCTGCAAAAGGAATGCCATAAAAAGGCATGACAATATTTCTCTGATGTTATTTAGTATTTTTCTTCCTGAGCTTCCTACACTCATTGCACTCTATGTACTATTTATTCTAATAGTACACTGACTGAGTCTCAGTCAATATTCTCACTGCTAGAATCTAAGACAACCGAAAACACAACTTAGAGGAAGGAAGATTTATTTGCTTACAGTTTTTTTTTTTTTTTTCCCTTAGCTCTCGTAGCTTCAGTCCATGTCAGGGCAGGTTACATCTGCTGAACTCAGCATGGTGATGGGAAGAAGAGAGAGGGCGAGAACAAGTGCTCTGGTTTCAAATCATAGAAACCTAAAGCAGGAGAGCAAGCAAGTAAGGGGATTCAAAGATACAAGCACAGTCCCCAAAGCTACATGCCTGGACTTACCACCACCTCTAGTCATACTTCAACTGCCTGGATTACAACCCAGGATTACAATCCATCACACTGGATTTTACACTGATGAGACCATCCCTCATGACTTAATCTTATCAACCCTGAACATGACATGAGCTCTTCAGAGGACATTCTGCATCTACCATAACAGAGTCTTAGGAGAAAATTTAAATGTTTCGCTTTATCTTCAAGTGAACTGTGCACAAGCCAGCAGGTACTTCCCTTTTATGAAAAAAAATTTTATTTTGGTACTGGGGATTTAACTCAGCGGCACTTTACATGTGAGCTATACCCCCAGCTCTATTCTATTTTTATTTTGAAACAGGGTCTTGTGAGGTTGATGAGAGTCTTACTACTTGCTGATGCTGTTCTCGAGTCTCCCAAGTACAGGGATTACAAGCATGAGCCATCATGCCTAGCTTCCTTTCATGGATTTAAACTCAGAAAATATTGAGACTTAACTTTATATAGATAGACATTTCAATTCATTTTAAGCACCCCCAAAACATGGACTTCTCAGTAACAGGTATTGGTATAATTGGATTACTTAACTGGAAAAAATAATTTGGACTTCTCACAATGTCCATTGGTATAAATTCTAGATGGATGAAATATTTAAATGTAAAAAAGTGAACCATACAACTACTGAAAGAACACATGGATAGGTTATAAGCCTTGAATAGGTAAGGACTTTCCATGATTCAAATTTCAGATGCTATGAAAGTCAAGCTAAGTAAAAGCAAAAAATGCCTGCATGACAGAAAAAATCCCAATAGAAATATGTTAAGAAGCAAAGAACAAACTGGAGAAAAAGGTATTTAGCTCATATTACAAATGAGAAGTAATATTCCTACTATTTACAGATCTGCCTTCAATTAAAAAGTATATGCAATTTTTTTATTAATTAGTGCATTATAATCATACATCTTTGTTAGGTACAAGCTGATAAAGGCATATATGCACACATTTTTCATTTAGCTCCTTCCCCAATTCCCGCCCTCCATCCTTCTCAAGTTCAGTTTAATGATTGACTTTGATATATTTGTGAAAGTACATCATGTGCATTAGGGTGTCTCCTCCACCCCCCATCCATCCCCTTCAGTTAAGTCAACTTCTTTGCTTATCTAGGGTTTCTCCTTTTTCATCTGGAGTCCCTCTTATGCCCCATATTCTACCTAGCATCTGCATATTAGGGAGAACATATGCTTTTTTACTATTTGTCCTGACTAATCTCACTTAACATAATGTTTTCCAGTTGCATCTATTTCCCGGCAAAGAACATGATTTTGTTCTTCTTTATGGCTGAGTAAAATTCCATTGTGTACATATCCCATAATTTTGTAATCCATTCATCTGTCGATGGACATCTTAGCTGCTTCCATAGTTTGGCTATTGTGAATTGTGCAGCTATAAACATAGATACACATGCGTTGGTCTGGTAGTTTGGTTTCCATTCTTTTGGGTATATACCCAGAAGTGGTATTGCTGGGTCATATGGTAGGTTCATTCCCATTCATTTGAGGATCCTCCATACTGTTTTCCAAAGTGGTTGCACTAGTTTGCAATCCCACCAACAATGTATTAGTGTTCCCACTTCTCCACATCCTCGCCAGCAGTTGTTGTTGTTTGTGTTTTTTATGATTGCCATTCTGGTTGGAGTTAGGTGAAATCTCAAGGTAGTTTTGATTTGCATCTCTGATTGCCAATGATGTGGAACATTTCCTCATACATTTATTGGCCATTTGTATTCCTTCTTTTGTGAAGTGTCTATTTAGATCCTTTGTCCATTTTTGATTGGGTTGTTTGTTTTCTTAGCTGTTATTTTCTTGAGTTCTCTGTATATCCTAGATATTAGACCTCAGAAGAGTAGCTGGCAAAAATATTCTCACACTCTGTGGGCTCTCTGCTGAGGTTCTTGATGGTTTCCTTTGCTGCAAAGAAGCTCTTCAGTTTAATGCAATCCTATGTATTGATCTTCCTTTGAGTTGCTTGTGCTTTTGGGATCTTGTTTAGAAAGTTTTTACCTGTGCCTATGTGTTGAAGTGTTGATCCTATGTCCTCTTCAAGTAGCTGCAAGGTCTCTGGCCTGACTTCCAGGTCTTTGATCCACCTTGAGTTGACTCTTGTGCAGGTTGAGAAAGTGGGGTTTATTTCCATTTTCCTACATATGGTTAACCAGTTTTGCCAACACCATTTGTTAAAGAGGCTATCTTTTTTCCAGTGTATATTTTTGGCTCCTTTGTAAAAAATCAATTGACTGTAAGCACAAGGGTCTGTTTCTGAGTATTCTATTCTGCTCCATTGTTCTATGTGCCTGTTTTTGTGCCAATACCATGCTGTTTTTATTACTGTAGTTGAGTTTGAAGTCAGGTATTGTGAAACTTCCTGCATGGTTCTTGTTGCTAACAACTACTTTGGCTATCCTGGGCTTTTTGTTGTTCCAAATGAATTTAAGGACTGATTTTTCTATGTCTGTGAGGAGTGATCTTGGTAATTTCATGGGTATTACATTGAATGTGTAGATCACTTTTGGGAGGATGGCAATTTTGATTATGTTTATTTTGCCTATCCAAGAGCACGGAAGATCTTTCCATCTTCTAAGGTCTTCATCAATTTCTTTTTTCAACTTTTTATAGTTTTCCTTATAGAGGTCTTTTACATCTTTGGTCAGGTTTATCCCTAAGTATTTTATTTTTGGAGGTGCTATTGTGAGTGGGATTGCTTTCTGGATTTCTTTTTCAGTGGATTTATGGTTGGCATACAGAAAAGCTTCTGATTTTTGAAGATTGATTTTGTATCCAGACACTTTGCTGAATTTGTTGATCAGTTCTATAAGTTTTTTTGGTTGAGTTTGTTGGGTCTTCTAAGTATAGTATCATGTCATGTGCAAAAAGGTATAGTTTTTAGTTCTTCTTTCCATATTTTTACCCCTTTGATTTCCTTCTCTTGCCTTATTGCTCTGGCTAGAGTCTCAAGTACTATATTGAACAGAATAGGTGATAATGGACATCCTTGTCTTGTTCCTGTTTTTAGTGGGAACTCTTTCAGTTTTTCTCCATTTAATATGATCTTGGCTGTGGGCCTATTGTATATTGCCTCTATGATGTTGAGGTATGTTCTTTCTATTCGATCCTCTGAAGTGCTTTTAGTGCAAATGGGTGTTGGATCTTGTCAAATGCTTTTTCAGCATCAATTGAGATGATCGTGTGATTTTTGTCTTTGATTCTGTTTATGTGGTGAATTATGTGGATTGTTTTTCATATGTTAAACCAGCCTTGCATCACTGGGTGAACCTGACTTGGTCATGGTGTATAATTTTCTTGATGTGGTTTTGAATGTGCATTGCTAGTATTTTGTTCACATTTTTGCATCTAAGTTCATCAATGATATAGGTCTATAGTTTTCTTTTCTTGAACTTTATTTGGCTTTGGTGATGTTGGCTTTGGTGATGTTGGCTTCACATTGTGAATGTGTTTGGGAGGGTCCCATTTCTTTCTATTTCATGGAATAGTGTGAGGAGTATTGGGATTAGCTCTTCTATAAATGTTTTATAAAAATCACTTGGATAACCATCTGGCCCTGGGCTTGTGTTTGATGGTAAACTCTTTATAGCTATTTCTATCTCTTTGATTGCTATTGGTCGATTTAAGTTTTCTGTATCTTTTTACTCAATTTAGGAGGGTTATCTGTGTCTAGAAATTTGTCAATGTCTTCTAGGTTTTCCATTTTGTTGGAGTATAGTTTTTCAAAATAGTTTCTGATGATCATCTGTATTTCCATACTGTCGGTGGTAATATCACCTTTTTCATCCCTTATTTTGGTAATTTGGGTTGATTCTCTCTTTCTTTTCGTTAGGTTGGCTAATGGTTTATTGATCTTGTTTATTTTTCAAGAAACCAGCTTTTGGTTTTGCTGATTTTCTGTATTTTTTAAATTCTCTATTTCATTAATTTCTGCTCTGATTTTCATAATTTCCTGTCTTCTACTAGCTTTGGGGTTAGACTGTTCTTGTTTTTCGAGTGCTTTGAGCTGTGTCATTAGGTTATTTATTTGGTAATTTTCTGTTCTTCTTATGTGAGCACTCAGTGCTATGCATTTTCTTCTTAGTACTGCCTTCAAAGTATCACAGAGGTTTTGATATGTTGTGTCTCTGTTTTCATTGGTTTCTAGGAATTTTTTAATTTCTCCCCTTACATCTTCTATGACTCAATCCTCATTTAGCAGTGTGGTGTTCAGTCTCCATGTGTTTACATGGTTACTCTGGGTCTTCTTGGAGTTGATTTCTAGTTTCACGCAT
Organism: Graphiurus murinus; assembly: GCA_004027655.1. NCBI lineage: Eukaryota > Metazoa > Chordata > Mammalia > Rodentia > Gliridae > Graphiurus > Graphiurus murinus. Next base: position 20,170 of record PVLC010018700.1, read on the forward strand.
TGTGGTCTGAAAAGATACAGGGAATTATGTTACATTTTTTGAATTTGCAATGCTGTTTTTGAGTCTCAGAATATGGTCTATTTTGGAGAAGGTATAGGCTGCTGAGAAAAATGTGAATTCAGCTGTAGTTGGGTAAACGAGTCTATATGTGTCTAATTGGTCCATTTGGTTTATGGTATTCTTTAGGTCTGAGGCATCTTTACTGACCTTTTTTTTTTTTTTACAAGATCATTCTAGGGTTGTGAGAGGAGTATTGAAGTCTCCCAGTATTAGTGTATTGGGATCTATGTGTGTCTTTATATCATATAGAGTTTTTTTTTATGAAAGTGGCTGCACCTATGTTTGGGGCATAGATGTTGATAGTTGTTATTTCCTCTTTCTGGATTGTTCCTTTTATTAGTAAAAAATGACCTGCTTTGTCTCTTCTGATAAGCCTAGGCTTGAAGTCTATTTTATCTGATATCATGGTTGCTACTCTTGCTTGTCTTCGAGTTCCATTGGAATGGATTACCTTACTCCAGCCCTTCACCTTTAGTTTGTGGGAATCTTTGCTTGTAAGGTGTGTTTCTTGCAGGCAGCATATAGATGGATTCTGGGTTTTGATCCATTTTGCCACCTTGTGCCTTTTTATTGGGAAGTTGAGACCATTTATATTCAGTGTGATTATTGAGAGATGATTTTTAATTCCTAACAATTTGAGGTTTAACTTCTGTTTTTGGTGGCATTTCTTCTTCTTTGCTTAGTTGTTTGCTTCCTGGAAATTGTTGTTTCTCTGGTTCTGACATTTACTTGTTAGTTCTTCTTTGTAGTTAATCTCTGAGTATTTTCTCTAGTCCTGGTTTGGAAGACATAAATTCTTTCAATTTCTGTTTGTCATGGAAGATTTTTATATCTCCGTCAATTTTGAGAGAGAGTTTTTGCTGGGTAGGGGAATCTTGGCTGCAAGTTATTTTCTTTCAGAGGTTGGAATATGTTACTCCAGCCCCTCCTGGCTTTCATGAATTGATTTGGGAGGTCTGGTGTGATTCTAATTGGTTTGCCTCTAAATGTCACTTGGCCTTTTACCTTTGTTGCCTTTAGAATTCTCTCCTTAGCCTATACATTAGTCAACTTGATTATTATGTGGCGTGGTGAACCGCTTCTTTGGTCTTGTCTCAAGGGAGTTCTATATGTTTCCTGTACCTGTGTGTCAACTTCTCTTTCTTTTTTCTTTTTTTTTTTTGCGATGCTGGGGATTGAACTCAGGGGCATTCTACCTCCGAGCTATACCCCCAGCCCTATTTTTTATTCTTTATTTTGAAACCGAGTCTCACTAAGTTGCGGAGTGCCTCACTAGGTAGCTGAGGCTGGCCTCGAACCCGGATCCTCTGGTCTCAGCCTCCCGAATGCTGGGATTACAAGCGTGCACCACCACGCCTGGCTCTCAACTTCTCTTTCTATGTTCAGAAAATTCTCTGATATTACTTCTTTGAAAAGATTGTTTATTCCATTAGTTCCAACTTCTAACTTCTCTTCTATGCCTATTATTCTTAGGTTGGCTCTTTTACAATTGGCCCAGACCTCATCGATGTCGGATTCATACTGTCAGATTTTTTTTTCTAAATTATGTACAATGGATTCATTTTTGGAATGGTCATCTTCTAAGAGTGATATTCTATTTTCCATGTGGTCTAATCTACTGTTTATAGTTTGTATTGATGCCTTGACTTCAGTTATTGCATCTTTCACTTCCTTCAATGCTTCTCTTTGGTTCCTGTTCAGGGTGTCAGATTCTTTGTTTATTTGTTCCTTTATTTCTTTTCAACTCTCCCTGCATTCTTTCCGAAAATCCTGTATTGTTTCTAGTATTGAAGATCTGAATTAGCCGGGTGTGGTAGCGCACGCTTGTAGTCCCAGCATTTGGGAGGCTGAGACCAGAGGATACGGGTTCGCGGCCAGCCTCAGCTACCTAATGAGGCACTCTGCAAGTTAGTGAGACCCTGTTTCAAAATAAAGAATAAAAAATAGGGCTGGGGGTATAGCTCAGAGGTAGAATGCCCCTGAGTTCAATCCCCAGTACCACAAAAAAAAAAAAATAAAAAAAAATCTGAATTGTTCTTCTCATAATCTCTGCCATTCTGGGTTGATGAGATCTGTTATTGAGGGGTTGTGGTGGCTCATTATTTCTTTGCTATTTTTTCCTTCCCATGGTTCCCCTGTTCTTAAATTTATATCTTTGCTGCTCTTGCAAGCTTTCTCATCCAATCTCTGCAGTGGGGGTTTAGAGGTGTCTGCTGGTATATACAGGGACAGATTGTGTTCAGTGGTAAAGGCTGGGTGAGAAGTCACAGTGATGAATGCAAGAATAGGGCAAAGTAGAGGAAATGGTCCAGTGGAATAAGAGGTTGAGTGTGTTGAGGTGATTTTTGTAAAGATTAGAGACAGTGGATATGTTGGGGATTCTGGTAGTCAATGTGGAGTTTTAGGTGTGGTAGTATGAGATGGTCTTGATATGAGACAGGGAAGAAAGGAAGAAGAAAAGAGAAGAGAAAAAGTGTTGAGGAGACGAATATAGATGGGAGAGAGGGAGGGAAGCTTGTAAAAGGGATAAGGAGGAGACTCAACAAACTAAGCCAAAAATAAGAAAGCAACCAATCATCCAAACAAACATAAATAAATCAAGGTAATATGAAATGAAAACAAAGAAAAAACAACTGAAACAACACACACACACAAAACCAAAAACCAAAAAACAACAATAGCAACAACAAGAAACAAAAAAAAAAACCCTGCTACTTTGTAAGTACAGAGCTGAGTTGGCCTCTGCAGCCCTTTTGGATCTGTGTGGATATTTTCAGCTTTTAAATGTCTGCTCACTCTGTTAAATTTTTGAATGTGTCTCTGGTATTCTTATTTACTCTGTCAGTGCAGGCAGGGAGTTCTGCTGATGCCTCTCCTGCTGCAAGCTTGTGTCCCTGAGCTCTCCACAGGGCCTGTCTGTCTGTCTCTCTCTTCCTTTGCTGGTGGTGGTAGTGCAATCTATATGCTGGGCATTTTCCAGGGTGCCTGGAAGTTCTCTATGCCCTGTGTGCACTGGCTCCCTCCCGCACTTCTGCTCTTATCCAATCATTTGAAGGGCAGGTGACTGAGTCTGCGCTTTGTTTAGGAGCCCCCACACTCCGGGGATGCAATTTAACTTACAGATCCCTGCTGCTCTGGTTCCAATGGGAGGCATGATTTGGGGCTTAATGGCCGCCAATGCTTCCTGGTGTGGCACCGTTGCCGAGTGGATGGGCTCCTTTGTTCTCCCTGGTCGGCTTTCTGGGGTCTCTTTAGGTGTAGTTCAATTTTCATTGCTTTCTTGGCTTTTTTGTTGCTTTTTCCCCCTTCTGTCAAGAAGCTGCTTTTAGCCAGGCGTGGTGGCGCACGCTTGTAATCCCAGCATTTGGGAGGCTGAGACCGGAGGATCCGAGTTCTCGGCCAGCCTCAGCTATCTAGTGAGGCACTCTGTAACTTAGTGAGACCCTGTTTCGAAATAAAGAATAAAAAAAAAATAGGGCTGGGGGTATAGCTTGGAGGTAGAATGCCTCTGAGTTCAATCCCCAGTACCGCAAAAAAAAAAAAAAAAAAAAAGAAGCTGCTTTTATGGCAGATTTGATTTGAGCTCACAGCGCCTGAGGAGAGGTGATGCCATCTTGGGCTCCAGTATATGCAATTTTTAAAAAGTGGTAAACAGAGAAGATAAAGACAACAGACCCTAAGATTTACTTATGAAAAGATATTCATTCCTTATTTTAAAATAATACTATAAATGTAAGCTAAAACTTATATTAAAATACCATTTCTCACCTAGTGGATTGATAAAATCTAAAAGTGTCCCTTCCTGTACACTGATGTGTTGCCAGTGGGAATATAGATGGTCCAATTGCTATAGAGAACAATTTGACATTAACAATCATAATCACAATTGCATTTACCCTTTGACTTAGCAAGCCCACCTCTGGGTATCTCTCCTATAGATACTCGTTCCCTTGTGCAGGACGATGTATGTAAGAGGTTCTTTGTTTCAGCATTGCTGGTGACAGTCCAAATGTTCACCAAGGAGGCCTGGTCATATAGCTCCGCATACATTCAAACAGGGGAACACTTTGCTACTGTAAGCATGTGGACACCACACACAGATGTGGGAAGGCTCCAGGTATATGGTTATGCAGAGAAAGCAGGGATCAGAACAATAGGCTAACATTTTGTTGAAAAGAGAGGAAAAAAAGAGTGCATGTCCAAATTACCTTGCATGTGAGTGAAAAATATTTGAAATAAATAAGAAACTAATAAAATGGTTGAGGATAAGGGGAGCAAGTTGGGTTTGGGGGTGAGTGGGCATGAGACACTTGTTTTGCAAGCATCATGTGGCTAATAGTTTTATTGGAAAGAAGAATATCTGACGATAGTTTTTAATATGGGGACCTTGCACTGGGGCAGAAGATTTCCCTGAATTACTTCTTATACTGTTTTTTTCTTAATGAATTATTTGACTATATTTCCTATCTAAGATATATTTAGAAATTAAGAAGGTTCTTAAAAAGCAAGAATGAGCAGATGTTGGGTGGGTATTTTGTGTAACACTTTAGTCAGATGAAAGTGAAGGGGATTGTAGACTCGCCCCCCCTGCCCCAAACATAATGGGAAAACTCCCAAGAAAATTGCACTGAGTGGGCTGCAGGACCTTCAGATATATTTTCTCAGAGTAAGCCTGGACCAACCGTGAGCCATGCTACCTCAAATACGGTGTTTAAAGATAATTTTCTCCTGGGCCCAAAAATGCATGCCTGTAACCCTAATACTAGGAAGGCTGAGACAGGAGAGTCACAGGTTTGAGGTCAGTGTACAGTAACTTAATGAGACCCTGTTTCAAAATAAAAATTAAAATAAGGCTGGAGATGTAGTTCAGAGGTAGAATGTTCTTGGGTTTAATCCCCAGTGCCACAAAGCAAGCAAGCAAGCAAGCAAGTAAGTAAGTAAGTAAGTAAATATTTACGTAAGCAAGTAAGTTCATAAGTCAGTCAAAGTCTTCCTCCGAGAGAGAGAGAGAGAGAGAGAGAGAGAGAGAGAGAGAGATCTAGCTAGTGAAATGTTATTTCAAATAGGCAAAAAACCACAAAGAAAAGGTGTTATTAGTTCTCAACTGTGTATTTTGGCTGCAACTCCCAAACCTTTCACAGTGCTATAACCCCGGGGGAAGGTGGGGGTGGGAGGAACACTCTGACCTTGGTGTAGAGACTCAACAATTTCACCAAACTGCTCCCAAAGCCCCAAACATCTGCATGTACATTAAGCAGGAGGAAGAAGAGAAAATGGGAGCCAGCCATTGCGGGTGAGCTGGTGTCGCCGGCCTGTGGATGGTCACTGTGTGGCCACCTGTGGCCTCCTTCCGTGCCAGGGCTCAGTATGTGCTCAGGGTGTGCTTTTTAGGTCTCCAGGTGAATGTCTGTTTGAGGCTGACTTCTGCTGTATTAAAAGAGGATGGAGTAAGAGATTTCTTTGAATTTCCTCGGCCTTGACTCTTTAAAAACAGCCCAGTTGTTTCTGCAGATGTCAAAGTGTAATGTACTTTATTTTATTTATTTGTTTTAACTCTGCAAAGCAATTTACTTATGTGCAGAAGGGTTCAAGCACACTGGGTGGGTGGTTCGTTCAGCCCTTTTATTCTCTATTGCAAAGGCTGCTAGGCTGTTTCTCCATGGGCTAGAGTTTGGCTTTTACAATCTAGTCCAGTTGCCTAGTTTTTACTGGGCAGATTTTTACAAAAGGAGAAACATGAAATCTGTACATCTGCGAGTGGAACACACAGACACCTGTACAAAAGTTGCAAAATGGACACCTAGGCTACAGTTACAAAATGGAATTTATAAGTAGAAGCCTGCCAGCTTTTAAAAGACCATTACTCCAGCCCTGTGCTCATGTTAACAGTTACTATGATATTTTCAACTTTGAAATAGTATCAGTAAGCAGTTCAATACCATTTTGAGAGAGTCTGTCCACTGAACACTGGAATGATCAGCATAGCACGTTCTTCAAGAAATCCCCAGATGCTAAGTCTGTCTGGTTTGGGTTACTTAAATTGTTCTAGCACCTTTGGTCCCTTGGGTAGCATTTATGATCACAGAACTATTACATATTTGCATATGACCTTTCCACCAACTCGAATAATTAATGCAAACCAAGTCGTGTAAAATAGAAGCAAATATTATTAATCAGGAAATGCAGTTTTAAAAAGTCATTTTTCCACCATTACCCTGAGAGCATGCCTTCTCTCCAACAGAGTTTTATTCTACTAAAGAACAACTTAAATATTTTCCTTATTAAAATCCCAAAGTGGAAAACTTGGCAATGAGCAGCTTTTTCAAGAAACACACTATACTTAACATGGTATAAACTTTTATCAGCCGGGCGTGGTGGCGCATGCTTGTAATCCCAGATCGGAGGATCCAGGTTTGCGGCCAGCCTCAGCTACCTAAGTGAGGCACTCCGCAACTTAGTGAGACCCGGTTTCAAAATAAGGAATAAAAAATAGGGCTGGGGGTATAGCTCGGAGGTAGAATGCCCCGGAGTTCAACCCCCAGTACCACAAAACAAAACAAAACAACAACAAAAAAAAACTTTTATCAAATCAATATTTTTAGTGATCTGGTGCAGGTGGCATTTCAACTTCATGTTTGCTGTGACAGACTGTCCTGTTTGATCATTTTGTGCTGAAATTCTTTCCAACTCTAGTTAATATTCTGTGATTCTGTGGTTGTTCATGTTTACATATGTCATGGTTTACTGAATTTCTGAATTCATCATTTCTTTTGCATTTAAATTCAGTTCTTTCAAACCTCACTTTAGAGTGGGAAAAGTGTCTTGAAGGATTTCAGGATGCTCCCAGTTCTTTTTTTTTATTGTAGTAATTCGTGCATTGTAAGCATACATCTTTGTTAGGTACAAATTGTTAACAACATATTTGCACACAATTCTCATTTGACCCCTTCCTCAATTCCCACCCTGTTCCCTCGCCCTCCCTCCCCCTCAGGTTCAGTTCAGTGAGTGACCTTGATATGATTGTGTAAGTACATCATGTGCTTTAGGGTGTCCCCTGCCCCGTCCATCCCCTACGATTAAATCAACTTCTTTGCTTATCGAGGATCTCTCCTTTTCATCTGGAGACCCTCCTATGCCCCATCTTCTCCCTAGCATCCGCATATTAGGGAGAACATATGCTTCTTTACTCTTTGTGACTGGCTAATCTTACTTGACATAAGGTTTTCCAGTTGCATCCATTTCCCTGCAAATAACATGATTTTGTTAAGAATGGAAACCAAACTATCAGTCTGATGCATGTGTATCTATGTTTATAGCTGCACAATTCACAATAGCCAAACTGTGGAAGCAGCCAAGATGTCCATCGACAGATGAATGGATTACAAAACTCTGGGATATGTACACAATGGAATTTTACTCAGCCATAAAGAAGAACAAAATCATACTCCCAGTTCTTGACTCTACCTGACACTTGATGTTCCTTTAAGAGGGAACAGACTTTTAAGCCAGGCATGTTGGCATGTTGGCTTGTAATCCCAGTACTTGGGAGGATCACAGGTTTGAGGACAGCCTCAACAAGTAGTGAGATTCTCATCAACCTAGTGAGATTCTATTTCAAAATAAGAAATAAAATTGGGTTGGGGGGTGTAGCTCGAAGGTATGCCTCTGGGTTCAATCCCCAGGAACACACACACACACACACACACACACACACACACACACAGAGAGAGAGAGAGAGAGAGAGAGAGAGAGAGAGAGAGAGAGAGAACAAACTTTTCATGTCACCATTAGAGAATAATTTGAATGTAGATTCCCCTGGAAGAGCCTAAGCCAGGGCAGAAAGAGGCCTTGGTGGGATATGCATTGCCCACTCAAATGCATATTCCTTAAAGGAGGGACAATCATCCACCTCTAGAATTTACATAGAAGTGAATTTACTCATCTAATGGATTTTTTTACTGAGTGGGCGCTACATTAAAGGTTCTGATAGAGAAAAAGTCATTGTTGGTGAATATAGGAGATTTGGAGCAATGGTTTCACATTTTTAGTGTAAAAGAAGCCCATAACTTGCCGGGTGTGGTGGCGCACTCTTGTAGTCCCAGCATTTGGGAGGCTGAGATCGGAGGATCTGGGTTTGCAGCCAGCCTGAGCTACTTAGTGAGGCACTCCCCAACTTAGTGAGACCCTGTTTCAAAATGAAGAATAAAAAATAGGGCTGGGGGTGTAGCTTGGAGGTAGAATGCCCCTGAGTTAAATCCCCAGTACCGCAAAAAAAAAAAAAAAAAAAAAAAAAAGAAGCCCATAACTGAAGGATATTTACACAGATGCCCCATACCTAAAGCAAGCACAGGCTGAGCTGCAGGTGTAGTGGACATGGACCCTGAAACTTCTCTTCACTCTCTGACATCTCCACCCGTGGAACTTGGACATTTTTGCTTGTGGGACTGATTGAGCACCTGCACCCAATAGTGTCCTTTCTGGAAAGCTCCATGCACACACAGCAGAGCTGTTCCACATCAATATACCTGCTGTTCAGGCAGTGGCCTGACCACAGATGTTGACATCTAAGCCTCCAGGATTTGGGCAGTGATGAATGGTGGGAGGCCTCTGAGCTGGCACTGAGTTTGCAAATTGAAATGATTACCGGACCACATGGAGGCAACATCTCCAGCCCCAAGGTCACTGCACCAGACAGGCCCCAGCACAGCCGGCTGCTTCCCAGTTCTTCACATTACTCAAGAGAAGCCAGAAATAATTCATATATGTGTGTGTGTGTGTGTGTGTGTGTGTGTGTGTGTGTGTGTGTGTTACTGGGGATTGAACCCAGGGACACTCTACCTCTGAGCTACACCCCCAGCCCTATTTTTTTTTTTTTTTTTTTTTTTTTTGCGGTACTAGGGATTGAACTCAGGGGCATTCTACCTCCGAGCTACACTCCCAGCCCTATTTTTTATTCTTTATTTTGAAACCGAGTCTCACTAAGTTGCAGAGTGCCTCACTAGGTAACTGAGGCTGGCCTCGAACTCGGATCCTCCGGTCTCAGCCTCCCAAATGCTGGGATTACAAGCGTGCACCACCACGCTCGGCTTATTCTTTATTTTGAAACAGGGTCTCACTATGTTGCCGAGGGTCTAAGTAGCTGAGGCTGTCTGTGAACCTATGATCTCCCTGTCTCAGCCTCCCAAGTACTGGAATTACAAGCGTACGCCACCACGCCCAGCTGAAATTCATGTTTTTGTGTTCATGACTAATACAAGTCTTTAACACTTTGGGAACTCTTATGGCAGAAGCTCCGGTGTTGAAAGCTTGGTGGGCAGGGTCTTCGAGAGCTGATTGATTGGATCACCAAGGTTCTGGCTCTGTGAGTGGATGATTGCATTTATGAATTCATAATGAATGGGCTGGCAGGAAGAGCTTTTGGATAAGAGCAAGCCCTCTCTCTGCTTCCTGGTAGCTGTGAGGTGAGCGGCTTTGCTCTGCCATGGACTTCCCACCATGATGGTTGGCCTTACCTCAGGCCCCATGTGACAAGACCTCATAATCATGGACCCAAACCTCTGACACTGTGGGACAAGGTAAACATTTCCTTTTTTAAGTTGTTGATCATGGGTATTTTGTCACAGTGATGGCATTCTGGCTAACCCAGAAACCAAGCAAACTGTATGTGTGGGCTGGCTGTCGGTTTGACATTTCTGATGTCTACCTTCCCAGAATTCTCACTCAGTGACCAAGCTTGTGTTTTTCATATTTGTCATCCCATGTAGCTGAGGTTGGTCTAACAGATCAAGATACACAATAGAGATAAATTAGAAAGGTGTCCAAAGACAAACATCTTCGTATGAGGATTATTAGTTATGGTAACAGCACAACGAAATCATTTGCATATTGTTACCACTCACTAATGACAAGAACATTTATTAATCTATCACCTCTGCTAAGTTATTTAACCACCCTTTTTTGCTTTAATTTCCTCACCTGTAAAATGGGGATATATTGATATCTCCCTTTAAAAGTGGTTGTGAGGGGTAAGTTAGATAATGCATGTAAAACAGAATGCAGAATTTACGATACATACTGTTGAGCTTTTAAGAGGGTCCCAAAATAACATTGCTCTGCACTGCCCAAGTTCTGAATCAGAGGATAAAGAGTTATTCCCTGGGGAGCTATAATGTCACCTTATTAGTGATAAGAGAGGGGTTGCCGAGATGTAACTTAGAGCAGCAAAATGGTTTTCTTAGCTTCCCATCCCATCTCAGCCTTGGGAAGGCTCACCTGAAGGGAGCTTTGCTTCAAGGAGCAAACACTTGATTAACTGTGAGGAAAGAAAGAGGCTCAGTGTCTGTGGCCCTTTCCACTTTTGACACTGTATATTACTTCCACATCAATATGTTTACCGAGAAACATTCCCAGTGGCTGTCGACCAGTAAGAACACTTTTCCAGTGGGAGGAGCCAAGGGTGGGACAAGAAGCCAGGGGGATGAGAAATCTTTCTCAAGGAACAAAAGGTCAGGAGTAAGGAAGGAGCATCTTCCTTAACATTTTTTAATGCTCAATAAGCGCTGCCTATTATCATTACCCTTAATATAGAGAACCCTGATAATTTTCAATCTGACAGTTTTTCAGTGTAAGATGGTCCCTGTAAACCATCTATCCCCAAATTGTCATTCTGCAGACTGTGATCTGAAGATACTAAAAGGGGAGCTGGAGAAAAATGGATTCTGGGCTCAATTAATTTAGAAAAAACTGGATTAATAAAAACAAAACAGCCAGGAGTGGTGGCCCATGCTTGTAATCCCAGTACTTGGGAGGCTGAGACTGGAGGATCACAGGTTCACAGCCAGCATCAGCTACTTAGTGAGGCCCTCTGCAACTTAGTGAGACCCTGTTTCCAAATAAAGAATAAAAAATAGGGCTGGGGGTGTAGCTTAGAGGTAGAATGCCCCTGAGTTCAATCCCCAGTACCAAACACACACACAAAAAAAGTAGGGCGCTCAGAATTCTGCTGAGTTCAATCTCCAGTATAGCCTAAAAAAAAAAAAGTTTTCTTCACTGTGGGACATCTTGAGTCTAATGTGCTAACACACATTTGACAAGCTGACAGACAAATAGAACCAAGGCCTCTACTTCACACTTTTTTGATACTGTTACCCTTTCTCCTAGTGTATTCATTAATGCTCCAGGAACAAAATTACATTGATGGCAACCAGGGAAAGGCTAATTAAGATTATTTTATTTTATTTTATTTTTTTTATTGTAGTATTTCATGCAATATAGCATACATCTTTGTTAAGTATGGGTTGTTAACAACATATTTGCACACAATTCTCATTTAACCCTTTCCCCAATTCCCACCCCAATCCCCTCCCCTTCCCTCCCCCTCAGGTTCACTTCGGTGAGTGACCTTGATATGATTGTGTAATTACATCACGTGCTTGAGGGCGTCCCTCTGCCCCCTGCGTCCAC
>PVLC010018701.1:0-31844 GCA_004027655.1 Graphiurus murinus
TCCGGTTTCAGCCTCCCGAATCATGGGATTACAAGCATGCACCACCACGCCCAGCTAAATCAAAGAATTTTAATTCATAGTTGAAGCCTTTTCATCAAGTAATCTCTAGGCCCAGATAGCCTAACTGGTAAAATTTTCCAACATTAAGAAATATTTTAGAAAACAGAGGAAATGTGAATATTTCTAAATCAAAATTTCAAGGTCAAAGCCATTATAAGCAAAGTAAAACATAAAAATAAACCAATATTCTTGACAACCATAGGTACAAAACATATCAATATAATATTTCCAAACTGAATGCAGGGATATGTATTATTTCATGACCAAGTATGCTTTATTCTAAGAATACAAGATTGTTTTAATTTAAAAATAATCAATACAATTCATCACATTAGCAAAATGTGAAAAACTAATATTATCTAATTGATCAAGAAAAACACTTAATAATATTGAAACCTATTTATGATAAATACTATCAGTAATCTAAGAATAGAACTTCCTCTAAATGATAAAGTGCATATATGAAACACCCACAGTTAACATATTTCCCAGTGAAAGATAGTATAAGATTAAGAAAAAATAAGGGTGTTAGCTCTCAGCACTTCTATTTAACATTTCACAGGAGCTCCTATTTCCAGCAAAATAAGGCAATATATATATCAATTGAAAAAGAGGAAGTACAATTCTCCTTTTCAATACAATTTTGCAAAGCATCCACATAAAGCTAGTAGAAAGAGTACAAAAATCAATTGAATTCTAAAATTTTAACATTAATCTAGCATTACTTAATGAATATTATTTATTTCCCTCAAAGACATGAAATATTTAGAAATAAACTTCAGAAATGGTGCATGTAAGATCCATACACGGAAAACTACAAAATTCAGCTGAGAAAAATTTTAAAAGAACTAAATAATCAGGTAAACAATGTTAATGGATCAAAAGTTTAATGTTATTAAAATTTCAATTTTTCTCAAACTAATTTGTAGATTCCAAAAGAACCACAATCCAAACTCTACCATAGTATCTTTGTAGAAATTGTCACGATGATTTAAAAGCTGTACATGTAGCCAGGCATGGTGGTGCACACCTGTAACACCGGTACTTGGGAGACTGATACAGGAAGATCACAGATTTGAGGCCAGCCATAGCAACTTAGCAAGGCCCTGTTTCAAAATAAAACATAACCCAGTGCTGAGGTGTAGCTCAAAGGTAGAATACCTGTGCATTCAATCCCCAGAACCCCCAAAATGTGTACATAAATGCAAATAACCTTGAATTTAAACATGGATTCTAGCAGCTCTTAATCACAGCTATGAGCTATCAGACTTCCAGCAGTCTCTGGGGTGCAGCTTAGAGCTTACATAGAGACAGATCAGTTTTGTCGTTTCCATTCATTATTACAATAATCCTAATGTATAATTGGAACTTGAGACTGTGACATTTTCTCCACTGCTAATACAATTCAGGAAAGAATGTTCAAAAGGTTTTTTTTTTTTTTTTTTTTTTTTTTTGGAGGTACTGGGGATTGAACCCAGAGGCATTCTACCTCCGATCTATACCCCCAGCCCTATTTTTTATTATTTATTTTGAAACAGGGTCTCATGAAGTTGTGGAGTACCTCACTAGGTAGCTGAGGCTGAGATCCTCTGGTCTCAGCCTCCCAAATGCTGGGATTACAAGTATGTGCCACCACACCCGACTTGTTCAAAAGTTTTGAAGGACTTTTTTTTTCCCCCACAGAATAGAGTCAAAATAGGAATGATAATTAGAAGGAACAGCAGTTTCATGTGTATTAGTCAGTATTTAGGAAAACAGAAATTGCCAGGCATGATGGCACATTCTTGTAATCCCAGTACTTGGAAGACTGAAATGGGAGGATTACAATTTCAAGAACAACCTCAGCAACTTAGTGAGGACCTACTTCAAAATAGAAAGTAAAATAGAGCTGATCGTATAGCTTGGAGGTAGAACACCCTTGGGTTCAATCCCCAGTACTCTCCTCCCTCAAAAAAAAAAGTAAGAAAAAAAAATCCAGAAAAATAATGTACTCCAGAAATTACAGATATTAATAGGCAGAAACTAACTTGACAGGGAATTAGAAATGACAGAACTATAAAAGGACTTTGGGGATGCTCAGAGATAGCCACTGCTGCCTTTTAGGAAATTAGGAGGTAAAGACCATGTGGACAATCATATATCACCAAACTGGATGATGATTTTCAGTAAGATATTCAGAAGCTCTCACACAGGCCCATTGCCTCCCCAAGAGCAATCATGGCTCCTACTTCTTTTTCCAAGTTTTGAGTAGATGTCTTTCATTGGTAAAGTTTGTTGGTGGAATGATCTGACAGTAGTAAGGCTTTTAAAAATACAGTTTGAAAGCCGGCACTACGGCTCATGCCTCTAATCCCAGTACTTGGGAGGCTGAGACGGAAAGATCACAAGTTTTAAGCTCTGGTTTAAAGTAAAAAAAATAAAAGGGTTGGGGGTGTAACTCAGTGGTAGAATACCCCTGGGTTCAATCCTCAGTGCCTACATTATATATATATATATATAAAATGAGGTTTCAAATTGCTGGGATATAGAAGAGACAATCTGTCACTAAGACATGCATATTGTAAGTCATTTTGTTCAACGAACATTCACTGAGAATATACAATATGCAAGGCACTACCTTAGGCTGAGGAGAGGCATGGGAAAATTGATATCTTTCCTCAAGAAAATTTCAACTTTGAGGCAAAGATAAAATGTGTAGCTTTATAGTTGAGGAAGTATATGGGAAGTGACAAATTTATAATGTAAATAAGTGATAAAATAGGAAAAGTATTTATGGAACTCTTAATTTTATGTTTGTTAATTAATTGCCTCATTTTTAAGTTAGCAATCCTTTTCATATCTGAGTTTGCAAGAATAATTTGCAATGAAGCAAAAAAAAAAAATCCCCGTTTAAATATAATTCATTGCAAATTCAAAGTTTTCCTTAAGACAGTTGAGCCAATGCTGGAGATAAACTTGATGGAGATCCCCTAGGCCAGAGAGCAGATCTCAGTTTTGCACAGTGAAGAATTTAGTTCTGTCAATTCACTCAGAGATTAATATGCCCCGGGGTCACAGACCCAGTTGTGTACTTGCTCAGGTGATAGCTTTCTTAAGGACAGTGTATCCACTGACTAGACAAAGACCTCAAGTTCTCACCTTAAAAATCAGTGCATTTAGGACTGGGGGTGTAGCTCAGTGGCAACACATTTGCTTCATATGCATAAGGCCTTGGATGTAATCCCCAGTACCTCAAAAAATTTCAGTTCAGTGCATTTGGATGGAAATACTGAAAAAATCTTATTCAGAAACATATTTCCTACAATTAGATGTAATACTATATTTGTGTTTGTGTTTGTCATAAGCATGGAATAATTTCCAGGATTTCAGCACATTTGTTTTATTTTTGATTGGCATCTGCCTGGTGCTATTTGGTGACACCCTGGTTTTGTTTATAAAATATCTTCTATTGTGGGTTAACTTTGCAGATGGCTTATTGTGTTAATTTTGTTATTCTTCTTAGGTATAATTTGGAGGGTATTTACAGCATGTCTTCAAATGTTAGAGGTGTGCCTCGTTCATCATTTGGATACCGATACACTGATCACAGTTAATAAGAGAGTTAATGGTAGCAATTGTAACCACAAGCAGTTTCTGGATGTTTGGAGATCATTTTAATAAAGATGATGAAACATTTCAATGCTACATTGTATTATTTTACAAATAGAACACACATTGATTTTTATTAGTCATGAAGATTTCAAAAATTACTCTCATTACTTAGAGAAAACTGACACCATATTGTAAACTGTTATTTTTATCCCAGCAAAAGCTTAAAAACAATTTCATTCTGATATCCAGCCTCTATTCTACTTAAACTCTTCTTTCATATGTAATGATGTAGATTTCTATTTTAAGTTACTAACAGTTTGTGATTTTTGTCCCTTTCTCTATTTGCAATGATAATTGGCTAATTAGAGAGTTGATCATTCACAAAAAACACAGCCCTGTTGAGAAGCTGGCTTTGGAAATGCAAATGTTCTTATGTATCAAAAGGATTTATTTTGAATGTTTTTTCCCCCAAACTCAAGCATTACTGCTTGAGTTCACTACTTGTCTTTACTACTGAAAGGTCATCAATGACATTTTTAAAAACACACCAAAAATAAACTGATTAACTTGTTTTATGATCTTTGTATGTTAATGTTTGCACACATTTTCAAAATGTGCTACTATCATTAATGTATGCATAAAATCTTGGCTCAACCAACTATGGCATTAAGATTCAGTTTCATCTTTACATGTGGTCATTAGCACATTAAGTTTTTTTTTTTTTTTTTTTTTTTTTTTTTTTTTCGGTACTGGGGATTGAACTCAGGGGCATTCTACCTCCGAGCTATACCCCCAGTCCTATTTTTTTATTCTTTATTTTGAAACCGAGTCTCACTAAATTGCGGAGTGCCTCACTAGGTAGCTGAGGTTGGCCGCGAACCCAGATCCTCCGGTCTCAGCCTCCCGAATGCTGGGATTACAAGCGTGCGCCACCACGCCCGGCTCAGCACATTAAGTTTTTAAATCTCCTTTAGACATCTTTATGGCAAAGGTATGTTAACTTAAGGAAAATAGATTTAAAATATCTTTTTTACAAACTAAACAAGGCTCTGTGTTAGTCTGCTTTTCATCACTATAATGAAATATATTAAATAATTATACAGAGAAAGGGTTTATTTTGGCAAAAGAGTTTGGGAGTTCCAGGCCCTGGTTGATTGACCCCACTGTTTAGGATCTGTGGTGAGACAGCACACCAACGCAGGAACATGTGGCAGAGCAAAGCCGCTCACTTCATGGCCAGGAAGCAAAAGAGGAAGAGAAAGTGGTCAAGGTCACACAATCCTCCTCAAGGTCATTCCCCCCATAACCTCAGGATTTCTCACTAGGATCCACTTCCTAAAGGCTCCACTTTCTTCCAATCATGCCAAGCTGGGGTGTAGGCATTTAATGCATGAGTTTTGGGGGGATATTAAATGCCCAAACTATAATAGGTACTAAGTAGAACTATGACTTTATCTTAGTTCATAGTTCTGTGACTATATAAAAATAAACAAACTTTGTTTATTTTTAATCTTTCATTTACTGTTTTGCTTTTGTAAAGCAAAAACTACAACAAAGCCAAGATCTTTGAAACCAATCACTTTGCAAATAACTCCTTCTGTTTATTTAATTTCATTCTAGTAAATTTGTACATGATCATCTATTCACTCTAATATAATATCAATTTTTAAGACCAATATATTACTTACTGTGTGCTTGCATTCTACAGATATTATTTCAACTGATTTTTATATAAACCTCTTTTAATATTGATAGCAATTCTACAGCTAATGAAAAAGAAGCATAGAAAATCTGAATACTTTATTGAAATAATACAAATAACAAGTAACCAAGGTAGGAACTGGATCTATGGCTGCCTGATTTTGAAGTTTGTGTTTTTAATCACTTTGCTATACCTAAGCACCACCATGGAACAGTTGCTGCAACAGAAAACAAAAGTAAATATATGTAACGGTGCTTGAAGAATATATTCTCATTTCAGAAAGGATAATGCATTTCAAGTTTTCTTTGGGCAGGTTGGGGGTCAATGTTGCGTTGGTTTTAGTGCCTGAATATAGAAAGTTTCTTAGCTTTCTCTTCTTGTATGACCATTTGGAGCCCCTGCTAAAAGACTGAAGGAGTACCACCCAAATCACATGACCCAGTTATCTTCATCAGAGCTTTGCATCAGAGTAGACCTTTGATTCATGGTATCCAATCTAGAAGAGGCCTAGGCATAGCAATGGTTATGTTGTCTTGGGCCAATCATGTAGTCTCTCTTAGCATGTTTTCACGGAGATATAGAACTACTGCCAGTCAGTAGCCTGGACAGGAACACCAGTTATGAACCTAAAAGAAGACTAAAGATAAGAAGAAAAACAGAAAAACATAGGCATACATAACAGTGAACCTGCAGGAGACATGAACACATTTCTACTGCTGAGGGGTCCTTAATTATAATAACCTGGTAGCTAGAGTTGCCTAAAGGGGCAAGAACAATAGAGAAGGGAGGGGAAGTTCAGGCAAGCTGGTAAGAGAGCAGTACATGAGCACTTCCCATCTCCACTTTTGATTCTCCTGGTGAATGTTCCCATGCTTTTTCTCATTCCAGAGATGTTACCTACTAGCTTTGTCGTCTTAAGCAAATATTCTATCCCTTTAAGTCAATTTACCTATATACAAAATATATAGGCATATGGTTTGTGATTGTTTCTAGACAATGGCAGACCCTTTAGAAATATTGCATGGGATTTACATGGAAAACAAGCTACTATTCACTATTAGGCTCTGTTCCCACTTATCCTGCCCTCCTCCTCCTCTCTCACATCTTCTCTCATTTCCTCTTGTGTTGGAAGTAGACAGGAGATCAGTCCAACTTTCCTCAGTCACCTTCTGGACTCTCCTGCTAAGCTTCCGTAGTCTCATTCTAGTTAAGACTATTCTCTCTTTAAAGCTTCTAATAAGAGAATATTAATGGAACTAATATGTCTTACATCTCCTTTTGCCCAATTCCTACTTTACCTTTTAAATTCATCTCCAAGCTTTTACTGATTACTTGCACCAGGTTTACTCACTATATTCTCTTTGTGCATATGCCATAATCATTAGTGAGACTGTCTTGTCAACTCATCAAGGCGGCACTCTCTTTGAAAGCAGAAACAATATAGTACTTAATTTGCAACTTTAGAAATATGTAACACAGCACCTGGCACACTGGAGTTATTCACCAAATATTTGAATTGAAATGCAATGTGCGAGCCATGGGGAAGGCTGTCTGAACAGAAGCAGCTACCGATTCAAAAGGTCAGGGAAGCACTTGAGCTGGCTTTGCTGCTACCCGGCCTCCTGTCCTTCCTGGATGTCGGAAATTCATGCTTATTGTGCATGTGCAACTGCTTTGCCACAATCCAGAAGTACAGGTGCAGATATTAGCATTGAGCAGATTTGCACAAGCAAGAACTCTTCAATTTGTCATGAAAAGCTAGGATTCCAAGAAGGGAGGTGATAAGTTGAAAAATTAGGGGGAAATATGTTGTAAGAAGAATCTGGCACACCCCTTCCCCACCTCCATATTAATGAAATGAGAAGGGTGGGGGAAGGAAATGTTATGCTCTACATTGGCAGGAAAATTGTGCGTGTCCTGTGAGCAGATGAACATGGGACTGCGAACAGGAAGCTGATTATTCCAACACATTATATTTCTCACTGGAAATATCATCCCGGAGGAAAAGTCCAACGTCTTTACTTTTGGAGCACCTTCCGCTCTAACTTTCTACATAATCTTGGATGGCAGATAATGATGAAGGTCATTTAAAGATAAGGGAGTTGGGTATTTGTTACGGATGTATATTCAACCCAGCACTGACCCTCACTACCACCACCTTTTCCTGGGACTGCCTCTTCATAGTTTTTCTTTTTCTTCTGCCTCTTTACCTTTTCTTCACAGCTAGTTAGAGCAAAACCTTTTAATTCCTCTCTACTATGGAACATCCTTTCCTTCCTACTACGATCAGCTCACCTCTAGACACATTTGATTGCTTCTAAGTTAAGAAAGAGGCAGGAACTGAAACACTTTAGACCATTAAGAATCTACTTTATTGTAATTGGGGTTGGCGTGGAAAAAGACTATGTAGAATTGAGGAGTTAACTGAAGTCAAATTTTTCACCTCATGTGCAAGAGAAGTACAGAAAGCTAAACTGGACCTGAAGTGTCCTGAGTAAGAGTGAGTTAACTATAAAGAGAGGGGAATGATGGAGGGAGAGAGGCATGATGTTTAAATCTTTGTTTCCAAATCATTCCTGTGGACCATTTGTTTTCATTACTTTGTGAGACACTCCCATATTCTTAAATATGGCTCCTTTCTTCCCTACAAAGAGAGATTGTATTATTTTTCTCTTAAAAACAATCCCAATTTCCATTTCAGATCACATCAGGTTCAGTCCATCTGAGAATGACCTAAGTAGCCCCCTCTAATCTTTAAAGTATAGCAGTTCCATGTCTACTCACAACTAAAAACATAATGAAAGTTAGCATTCAATGCAATCCTTTAAAGATTATTAGAGTTGTGCCATTAAAAAAAGTCAAAGGTAATAGCTGCAAAGGTTTTTCAAACAAGAAATAATGTTTAATAAATCACAGAAGCAAAAAATATCATGCAGTAAGTAAAAGCGGCTACCTTCATCAATCAATAAAACAAGTTTTTTGTTGTTTTCTAATTCCACTATGGTAGCTTTAAAAAAAAAAAAAAAAAGATTTGTGCTTAGCGCTCTGCTGTGCAGTGGTCTCCCTAGTCCCCATGTGGAGGGTGATATTTTGAAAAGGTAAGACACAGGTGTGCATCATTTGAAATGGAATTCATTAACAGTTTGTATTATTTTATCCTGCCTTCACGAAACATCAAAATAGACTGATAAAGTGTCACACTTCAGGCAGAGCAAGGCATGCAAACAAAAGTTTTAAAAGGAAAAAGCTGTGGAGCTAGGAATATACACAACATGCCCCGTGCCAGGTGATTTATGCAGTTGGACAAGGGAAAAGATGATCTTTTCTTAATTTCAGTTCATTTTTAGTGGGATAGAGCACTGAATCCAGTCACTAACCCCATTAAATTACTTGTCAAGGGCTGGACCCTAATTTTCTTAGGGAAAAAAGTGCCCAGGCAATAAAGTAATTTGCAGTTCCGAGTTCATAATATACAATAATTCTGAACATTTAAAACAGTTTTTGTAGAAAATATTTTATAGTTAGAGAAATAGTTTTTGACATTTTGGGGGGGGAAAGAACAATGGGCCGTTTACAGGTCTACACAGCAGATTAATGAATCTAATTGAGTCTGTAGGGAAATGTTTCAGTTTAACTACTGGAACTAATTTATACATTCACTACATCGTAATAAGTCAATTTAAGTTTCTGGAAATAAAACTGGATATCCTGGGTATAGATTTGAACTATAAATTTCTGCAAGAAAGGAGTCTGTGTGTTCATTATACATTGTAAAATTACCATATGGACCTGTCAACACTTCTTAGCACAGCTTTGTAATAATGTCATTTAGTTTAACATTGTAATGTGCCAACTGAATTAATGTGTATGACACAAAGCATGCCTCCCTCCCAACCTCTGCTTCTGGGGAGCTGTGCAACTTTTAAAGATTTTTCTCAAGGCAAGAGCCTCCTGCATTTGCATAGAGAACTTCAAGGCAAAGATTGAGTGTAATCACATTTACTGGGAGCTGTGGAAAAACAAGCTACAGAGCTCTGATAACTAAGCTTTCCAGATATATGAGATCTCTAGAAATGGGAATAAATCTTTACCTGAGAAGCCTTACTTTATAATCAGCATGAATCTACATTGAGCTAGAAATACTTTCTTTATTTCTTTTTAACTGTGTAAAATGCTGAAGATGGAGAGGGAAGAAAACATTCTACACATATTAACACTTGATGTGACTATATGACTCAAAATACTTCCCTTAATCTGAATATTTATAATAAATATAGCATCTCCCACCCAAGCAGCATTAGACCATGACATACTATAAACCTATGAAAAGATCATCAAGCAAAATGGAAAATGGGAAAAACGATTAACATTTACGATGTGTAAAGTAATTTCCATGTATAATATGACTTAATTCTCATAACCCACTAATGTAGTTGGGGAAACTGAGATGTAGGGCAATGGTGCAGTTTCTCCAAGCTTCTGTAATGGCAAAACTTGGATTCTAACATAGATGTCTACTGCCAGAGTCAAGGCATACATGTCTAGAGACAGAATTCTTAATCTATATACCATACTCTCTACCCATAATAATTATTATCACTAACACTCATATAAAGCCAGCACATTTCCAGATAATTAAATCACTTGACTCACTTTATCTCACAATAATGATATGAGGTAGTTATTATTATACCAATTTTATGGATGAAGAAACTGAGACATAGGATGTATATAATTAGTTCTAAGTTATATTACTGGTAAGTAGCAGAGCAAGGATAAGAACTAAGGACAATTACAGTAGGATTCCATTTCCTGAGTCCTATGATGTAGATATGTAGTATCTTTCATGAAATATCTTAGTAAGAGAGCAAGTATTACCTTCTTCGGATTATCATAAGAGCTTTACAATTTCTTGACTGTATGAAAATTTATCCCTTTTCATTTTTTGGGTTAAGGTATTGAGTTTTTAAAATTTCTTTTGCCTTAGAAGAACAATATACTATCATATAAATATTTGTGAACACAGTAGCATAGACGAGTTCATCTGATGAGCTATCACTAGGTAGAGAGTTAAACTCCAAGTGAGGCACTTACTATAAGTCTTTGATAGAGATAAGAGATTCAGGAAAGGTCCAAGCACTCCATGAAAAGTCATATGTAGTAGGCTATGAAACTATGGGTGGCTCTGTTGACTTGACCACCATTTTGTACCATGAAGACAAAAGACATTCAAATGAGTGAGGGAACACACTGCCTCAAATTGGGACATTTAAGCCAGCTCCTCATGCCCAAATTCCAGACATGGAATGGCCAAGGAAAGTTAGCCTCTTGACAATATTATCAGAAATCTCCTTGCTTGACTTTAGACTAAGCTTTCACCCAGCTTGGTATTTCTTTCTGCTCTGTTTCTATCATTTAGACTAGACAGTAAACTTTGATTTTCTTTTTCATCTTCAGTGATGTGAGACTTGGATCCCCTCTTGCTCTTTTGGTTCATACCCTAATTCTAGTCTCCATGACTAAAATTGTGCCATAATTGATGAACAACACCTTGAAAGGGACTAGCTCAGGCCTTGCAATGAAAGTCTAATGTCCCTGAAGTCAGATGTGCACTGCATTGCTCTGGCATCTTCCTGAGAACTGTTGGCTATGGCTATGGGGAAATAACGAGAAGAACAGAAAGCAACGGTGCTTCTCCACCATTCCTCCACCAGCATACCATTCTCAGATGTTCAGCTCTGTCCTCTATACAACTGTCCTGAAAGATCCCTTGTCAAAATTTTTGGGACACTCATCGAGTATTGATGACCATTTACTTTCTTTGTATCTAGAAGATGGAATACACATATTGTAATTATTAGGCAAGTTTTATCGAAATCTGGGAGTGCTTCTCAAGAGAGAACTTGACTTCACAAAACTCCTGTGCATAGGTATCTATTTGTCCAGAAATTGTACACAGTTGATGTTTTCTGTTCATGGGGGAGAATATAAAAAAACCCAACCCTCAATGTTTTGGATGAGGTAAGAAAGATGGGATGGCATAATTTAACATACCTCAAATGACATAGAGGCATGGATGTATACTATCAGAAACCATCATTTATGCTCCATGGGGAGGTAAGGAGGGTAAAAGGGCACAATAACCCCTCATTGTAAGCAGTCACTTGGCAAAGCCCATAAGGTTTAAGTTTATTTGAGTCTAAAGCCATTTAGCCAAGTGAATGCTGTGTGTCAGGGTTATTCTTGGCATATCCACAGGAGAAAACACACCAGCAGTGATCGGAACACTGAAAATAATACCTGAAGAGTGAAAACAGTACAATAGTAATGCTTCATGATCAGCCTCTATTTCTCATAGTCTGGAACATCTGTGTTACAGGACTCAAAAGCCAATGTTTTCCATATTGATCAGTGTGAGTCATATGCCTTCATTCCTCTTCCCTTTGTTCTTTCCAGACATTAGTTCAGCAGTACACCATAAAAATCATGATGAAGAAAGGGGTTGATAATTATCTCATGAATATAGGTAGTGCTGATATAGGTTGACATTTCAAACTGTATGTTTTGATCTTAGAATTAAGTCCCAAGAGTATTATTCCCAATTACTTGTATTGGGAAGTCCTGACTTAATTGTATTAATAATTTCATAAGTATCAGAAAAATCACAGTACTATTCCATTTTTATAAGTTTGTACTCTGTTTTCAGAAGTTTTATAAGAATGTAAATATCTCTTTTTTTCTTACAATAATGATATATGGCAAGAAATGTAAAGGATCATTCTCCTCTTGATTTCATTTGCACTTTCATTCCAACCTCTCCTACTTCTGTCTACCCCCTGCCTCCAATATATTCCTAGCTTTTTCATTTAGATGAAATGTAATTTGTTCAAATTGTCCTTTCCAAACTTTAAGAAAGCCTATCTAGTATACGAGGCAACACATGACTTTAGAATACTTAGCATTTGTACGATGCTGCTCATCTTCAATGCACTTTAGAAATATTAGCTAATTAATTAATTAGTTCCTGATTACAAGGGGATAGAAGTTCAAGGAGAAAATTGGCAAACATTTCTCCACATTTATAAAGAAAAACTTGCTTGTATTAGAGAATGTTATTTCTCCTTTTGAGTAATATGTACCATCATGAAAATGTTATAAATGCCCTTTTCTGGGAATAGGTATAATGATCATTAAAAATGAAGAATAGTAGTAATAATACTAGTATAAATGCTACAATATTTTATAAGGTGAATATGTATTTTTTAGGTTCTGCTCCTTAAAATCAAAAGCCGTGTCTTGTTCTTTTTGAGATCTAGCACCTAACATGATTCCTGGCATGGGAAACATAAATATATTGATTTATAGGTGATTGATTCTAATTTATAAGGGTTATTTAGTGCATTTGTTAGAATGATGACAGTCAATGCAAAACAGAATTGATCCACATAAAAAGAAAAGCAAAACACTCAACAGTGTGGTTAGTTTTCTGATCACAAAGTTATGGGTTTGTGCCATTAGACTTCACAAAAAATACCTAACAAAGCTGGGGATGTAGCTCAGTACTAAAGCACTTTCCCAGCATGTGCAGGGCCCCAGATTTGATTCCCAATCAAACACACACACACACACACACAACCACCACCATCACCACCACACCACCGCCACCACCACACTTAACAAAACAATTACCAAACACGAGCATAATCTATCTGTGTGTAAATAGAGAATAGATTTAACTTTGGATGCCATTTCATACAAAGAACCATCTAATTCATTCAAACATAGTCTCAATTATGTTTTCTTGGAAGAGTTATCCTGATATCTTAACAGTTGAATTTATTGAGAGTGTAATTCCACCTCATCCACTTGATGTCAAACAGCTAGATATTTCAAATTGACCTTTTAATCTTACACATGAGTTCCTAATTTGAGACAGACACAAAGCTAAGCTGTCTATACACATAAACATTATCATTTGATAGTCAAATTACATAGTTGGCAAGAGAAACAAAAATGATTGACATGTTTTTTAAGTTTAGAGATAACATCATAATTTTGTACACTAATTCATGATCTAAGACTCTGATCCATGAGAGAAGGAGCTATGGATATCCCATGCTGGGAAGAGGGAGTGAGTCCTCACTAGTAATGGAACAAGTTCCTTTAGGAGAGGATGAAACCTAATGACAACAAGATGAAATAAATGATAATGAGGAAAACTCTTCCTTGCTACACGAAGGCTGGCCAAAAGGCCAATATAAAACCTCTGAGATGGAGAAAATGGCTAAAGTGAGAATTCTTGCTGGATGATCTAGTGAACTAGGTAAATATGCCAGGAGAAAATGAAGGTGTGTAAGAAAATGGAAGCTTAGACACTATGACGTTGACCACAGGAAAGCCACTGGGAGACAATATAAGACTGAGCCATGGTGAGGGTTTCTGCTAACGCTGAAGCACCAGGATGGTAGAACATCATAGTACAATTGCCTGTAACAACTACAGTTTAACTAATCCAATATTGGAGATTAGAAAAGGCACAGAGTTAGGAGCTTAGGGTATTGCAGAAACATTTTCAGTCAGGAACATGTCAGCATACAAAGAATAGAAATCTGAGAGGCCAGGAATCTGACTTCTGGCTTTAATCATTGTGTTGCTCCTGGCTAATAATCGCCCTTATTTGATCTCATGTCTTCATTTGCAAAGTGAAAGTGCTAGACAATGTGATCTCCAATAAAATTTCAAATGGAGGGAAAAAAATCTTATTCTAGAAGCACAGTGGAGCAGCAGAAGGCGATAGCTTTGTGGTCAAATTTCACTCTCCACTTCTGCTACTTTACTGGTTGGGACCTTGAGAATGTTACTCCTCTTTTTTTTTTTTTTTTTGTGGTACTGGGGATTGAACTCAGGGGCATTCTACCTCCGAGCTATACCCCCAGCCCTATTTTTTATTCTTTATTTTGAAACCGAGTCTCACTAAGTTGTGGAGTGCCTCACTAGGTAGCTGAGGCTGGCCGAGAACCCGGATCCTCCGGTCTCAGCCTCCCAAATGCTGGGATTACAAGCGTGCGCCACCATGCCCGGCAATGTTACTCCTCTTGATCTTAGTTTTCTTATCAGTATAATGGAGAAAGAATAGTTATGGAGAAATGTTAAGGTTAAAATTTGCTTACTGATGAGTCAATAATTGTTTATTTGAGTATATTGATTTTTTTTCTTCTTAAACCAAAGTACTCTAACCATGATGCAATGTTTTTTTGATGACTTGAGATCATCAAGTTCAGTTGATGATTAAGGCTATAACATAGTGGCACTTGTACCCATATTCCAAGGGTTTCCTTTTTGCAGGTCGACAAACTACCATTTTACTATAACTGATATGTCTATATACTTCTATAATCATAGAGAGCAGGAAACTAAACTATTTAAATTGTGTATTAAATAAGAATAAATATGTGCTTAGTGAGACAATGAGTTCTAGGGTACAAAACTATTTTTACTTTTATGAAACTTTGTTGCTGGTATGGTGGTGCATGCCTATAATCCCAGTAGTTGGAATTCTGAGAGAGGAGGATTATAGGTTCAAGGACAACTTTGGCAATTTAGAGAGATGCTCAACAACTTAGCAAGAACCTGTTTCAAAATTAATTAAAAAAATAATAAAAAAAAAACAGGGCTGAGATTGCAGCCCAGAGTTAGAATGCCCCTGCGTTCAATCCCCAGTACCAAAAAGCAAGCAAAGACACAAAGAAAAACTTTGTTTATTTTTAGATTCCAAACTATGTTCCAGTAAGTAGGGCACCCAATAGTCAATTATTCTAAAAAGGGATAACATTTGATTCAAACTCAAAAACAGTGAGAACTTGCAAAGCATTAGGAGAGCTCACTAGCTTTAACAGGCCCTAATACTGCGTGTATCACTCCTGGAAATTTTAATTCTATTTTTATGGATTAGGAAAGGTAGGAAAATGGCATGACAATTGAACTGAAAATAGAAAAGATTTTATTTTCTATGAATGATATTTAGTCTATGATCTCAGATTTGAAATGTGTGTTGGTCAAGTCAGTAATTGACTCTGTTTTTTTTTTCTTTAAACAAGTTTCAACATATTCCTCTGAAAAGTAAGATAAATAAATGCTTAGGCAACCTTAATTATGTTAATCATTTTAAACTGAATTCAGAGAATGTGAGAAAATAGCAAGAGAGTAAGCAGGTCACTTCCCCTCCAGCCTTCCCCTTTTTTATCTGATTACTGTATCTTGTGGATCCTTTTCCTGAGACATCTGAAATTTCTGAGCACAACAGAGTAAAAGATTTAGCAAGTTGATTTCTTCTGTTGTAGACAGAAAGCCACAAGTATATTATGTTCATTTTATTCGGACTATAAATTGCTTGAAAAAATCAACCAAAAAATAAAAATAAAACACATATTTCTACCTGAGATAGAGGTACTTCCAAAGTCATTGGGAAGTTTTTAACCTGCTTGGGGAATGAATCTGAATGAGGTGGGCTGACTGCTAATGTTTACAAGCTGATGAGATGCTGTGATATTTCCCAGCGGATACAGTCTTGAGTAAAGAACTAGCGAAATTACTACAATCCTTCCTCTCTGAATTAGTTGAACAGGCTAATCCTCACAAATGGATAGGATTTAAGATATGATTGTGAGATTTTTATCCAATTGCATAAATCCTTGTATAGATGTAGATTCAGATTTATAGACATTGAATGTAACAGAAAAAGACATGGACATTTTCATCTAGCAACTTTTATGTACATTTTAAATCATTATTTAGTATGTATTTCTCTCAATAAAAGTAGCATGCTGAAATGGGGAAATTCATCACAATAAAATATAAAACCAAGCTATTATAATACTAGCTCAATAGCACAATGCCTTAAATATTTAAGTTTGTGCAGAGAAATAGAGAGAGAGAAAGGTAGAATACCTAAAGTATGGGTGAACAAAGAAATTTAGAATATTACTCTTTAAAAAAATCTTTGCAAAATATGCACATGATAATTACTAAAATTTTAGGTACTCTTTTTATTTAATTAAAAAAGGCAAAAAATATTGTGTGCTAAGTAAGCAAATATTCACCTTTAAAACCAAATTCGAAATACTTAGTGTTTGGGGGGAAAAAAAATCCTTTGCCAACCTACTTTATTACCCCACATAAGTGAACTATTTGATTTTCTGTGATTCTGTAAAATTACTTTCTGTTTAATTTTAATCAAAGAGAATTATTTTAGAACACACACACGAGTCAGAGAATCAGAGCATTTAAGTTTTGTAATGAAATTTTGAAGATATAGTATAACTCCTACTCTAGCTTCAAATTAATAAACAGAAAGCTAGACTCACAGAAAGCAGGACTTCAGAGCCTGGCAAGAACTTTGATGTTTAGGCTTACAATTCATCACCTTTCTCCCACATCACCTTCTTTTTTTGATGCTGAGATTGAACCTACGAGCATTCTACCTCTGAGTTACATCCCCATGTCTTTTAATTTTTTTATGTTGAAATTGAGTCTAAGTTGCAGAGAGGCTTGCTGAATTGCTGAGGCTATCCTGTGATCCTCCTGTCTCAGCCTCCTAAGTACTGGGATTACAGGTATGCACCACCACACCTGGTTCTACATCATCTTCTTTATAATTTCACAACTATTCTCTGTAATTGTTTGCTATTTTGCTTGATATTATGCTAACATGAAGTCCTTTCTCCCCTACCTCTTTGGAGGGTTATGATGATTATAACTCTGACACGGCAAATATGTTACACACATAAGGGTCCAGCTTCATGTTATTTCTTGAGATGATTACTTTCCCAGATGAAAATGACTTACTGGTTTCAGAATCAATGTTGTTCAAAACAAATTCCATATACTATATCTGACCTGGTCATGTTCCTGAAAAATCCACAAACTAACACAAAATGACTTAATAAGCATTGACTTTCAAAATTTGCACAAAGTTTCTCTCCTGAAACATTACCATTCACACTATCACACACCTATTAGAACTTGTGGCAGACTGTGTGTCCAGTGAATCATTGTAGACATGTGGTGTCTCTCCAGCCCATGCAAGTTGTTTAAATAGGAAGCTAGAAAAACAAAAGAACAGGACATTTCATTATTCACATCAACCTAAATGAGGAGATCTTAGGTAAGTCTCACCTCCATCCTTTATTGTAATCCAGGGTAAACATTGAAATAAACCATTCTGTTTCTTTAGTCCTAATTTGTCTCTTTCTAGAAAAAGAAAAAAAAATTGGTGCTGTAAAAGACACCTGGGATCTCACTGGAAGTAAAACCAAAAACTCTATTAGGTTCCTATAGCAGAGCTCTTTCTGTGCCCACAGAACTTTAAAACACATTACCTCATTAAGGCTGTACCCAAGTGTTTAATCACATATGTTCTTATTGGAGAACTGTGGAAATTCAGGCCCACGTAGATTTTTCAAAGCTATGAATCTAACAAACGCTCTCTCTGTTATTTTATTCCTAGCTATTATTGTCAATCTTAAACCAAGTACCATACAATACTGACAGTTTTTAACCTACATGTAGAATAGGGCACCCACACTTATGGACTATCGTGGCCCAGAGGAAATGGCAAATGCATCATTTCTGAAAAATATAGAAGGGTCAAAAGCTCATGTGACTACTTTGCCACCCTCATGCCACTATCATGGGTGAGTGGATCTGCTGCCTAGTTATCCTCTGGAGGATTAAAAGTTTAAATGTTTTCCCCAGCTACCACAAGATTCCATCTAGTAAATGACTTACAGGTGTCAGTGAGAGTAATTGGCCAGACTGGGTCCTAGAGACGGTTATATTGGTCTTCATTTTCTGCGTATGAGCCTTTTTGACTGAAACTCTTCCCTGGCTGATACCATCCAGATCAGTTCAAGCTGCACACTTGACAGGTCCATCTGTGTCACCAACAAACAAGGGAAACTCTCACCCATCTGCCTCCTGGGGCTTCTGTTTTGTTCCTGTCCTGGTTGTTTTTTTCTCTTGTAGCCACAGGGGATATTAATATCTGCCTCCCTCCAGGAACTGTGAGTGTGAGGAGACAGATTCTATGCTAGCTCTTTCTCCAGAGTGAAAGATGTCATAGCAATACCATGCCCTCCTCGTATGCATGCGTCCTGGTATGCACATGCATTTTACAAGTTCTCCAGCGACATTCTCACATCGGAATGAACATGTTGCTTAACTTACTGACCTGGCACTAAAATCATTTCAATAGCAGTATGGCTTATCAATTATTCTGAATATGTCCCACATAGATTGTTTCAGTGACAAGAAATGTTATAAATTTGGGGACACTTTTGAGATTCAGGTACTTTCTTTTCTATTGCTCATATTATATAATGTGATTCACTAATGTTATCAAGAATTGAATATTTGTGTTAGTCATTGTTTTAATTTAGAGCAAAACAATTCACTATTTTGGCAAAACAACACTAGGGAAATTTTAAATCAGGGAAAGTACAAATAAGAGATAATGATGGGAAGCAACTCAAATTTTTTCTTTATCACATTCCTGGGACAGTTCTGTGTGAAATTTCAATAGCAACTAATGATTCTAAAAATATCTTTGTGATTGAAACAATTCTGTAAATGTGATAAGAATGCATAATATCTGTCAAAACTCGAAATAAAACAAATATGTCTATGGATTTTAAAAAGGATTATTTGATTCAATTTTAATCACTGCTTTTAAAAAAAAAGCCATATTATTTTAAGTACCCATCTGCACATTAGAGTTCCAGTACAAATTCACAATCATATCATATGAATTAAAAGTCTTTAAGATCTAGCATCGTCACATTGCCTTGAAATAATGCAAAGAACTGTTTTACTGTTCGTTCTCCATTGCCTCTGACTCATTTTCCTCATGGATAATATCACTCATGCCAAAGAATAAAGATAAAATAAAGATATGCGAGTGTAAAGTAATTTTACTTAAAGATTTTATTCATATTTTCAAAACCTGAAGCTTCTCCTTAAAGACTGGTTTCACGTTGTGATTTATTTCTTGATGCTCAAAAAACTTTAAAGGATTTTAAATCCCTAAATGTAATTTTGAACATATAATCAATTTGTCTATGACTAATGCAAAGTTCACATGAAGTTTACTGTAAATAGTATCTGAAATGAATTAGTATTCTTCCATTCCCTTATTAGGTAACTGATCTTTAGGTTAAAAATAAAGGTTTGTTACGTGAGATAAGCCTAAGTTAATATTTTAGAAGACATATTATTGTCAGGGTTATCGATTCTTCCCTTGTTGTATGTAGAAACAAATTAGAGACGTACAAAATTCTCATTTTTTTTTCATTTCAGGAGAATGTGCATAATTAAATCTATTTCTGTGTAAATGCAACAGCACCCTCTGGAGGCCAGAGATGCTTTGCATAACTTTCATAAATCAATGTCTTCTTTTGTTAACCCTACATATTTTGTTGACTTGGACATCTAATATTTTATAGCCTGATAATTGCATTTGTTTCTTAAAATGATTAAATGGATTTAATATATTATACTTTCTACCAGGCATTCATTGTGATCTGTGTGGCATGTCATTTGTAAGGCTACGATGTAATAACAAAACATACCATCCAGCTGATCTTGATGATGTCTCCATAAATTTCCTATTTTCTATTATGTAAAAACATTTTCCAAACAAGAAATGACAACTTTCATTTCTGAAATCCTTTAATATCTGGTTATATGAAGACAACAGAAAACTATTTTTATCTCCTTTGAAGATTCCTCATGGAAACAGTTTCATTCTTCAAGTCCCTGATCAACAAACACAGCTGTGGTTTTTCTGTGGTTTTTGAAGCTAACTTATCAGAGATGGGAGAATACAGAAAGGAGCAAAGGTCAAAAAACATCGGAAAAAATATCATGAGTCACTGGAACACATTCAAGAACCAGAGTGACTTCTATTGTGTCATAATAATATAAATAAATGATCCCATAATCATTAGTCTCTCTGTAACATCTCTGCATACAAAGATCTTTTTGAAGTTTATGGAGACACAAACGAAGTTGTTCATCTACTATAAAGAAGGAGAGGAGTATATGACTAATTCTGAGTAAGAGGAAATAGTCATTCCATTCTGAGTGAAGCACAGGCTTATCTCTCCCTGAAGAAGTTATTATAGAGGCCGCATCTTGGCTAGTTGGGGGGATATTGGAAGAGGACCAAATCCTTCGAGAAGCACGACACTCAGTTGGGCTGGCGTCTGGAAAGGTTGGTCTCCCCTGGCCTGAGTCAGGAAGGAAGACTGTGAGGATGTCACTGGGAGTCGTCCAAACTGTTTGATGCAGATATTACAAGCAAATACAGAAGCAAATGGAATTATAATTCTAATCCCAAATACTTGAATACATTCAAACACAGATATACAAACATATATTGTATATACAACATCATACTAAAATTCATAGGAAAACAATGAGTACATTTCTAATAGGGAATAGAAAAGAAATATTAGTGGAGCTAGAATTGCTTCAGTCATTCTCTCCATGATACTGTTCAGTCTCCCTAACTTCTGCTCCCTCACTTACTAGTCTAATCATCTAAAAAAACAAGGTCAGGACTTTGCCTGCAAACCTGAGAATTTTAACACATTAATCACTCCAGAAGTTAAAGATTCTCACACCATGTCATTTGGATTTTGCTGCTGATTTTCCTGAGTTTATCCAGCTGAAAGATCATGAGGTCAGTTTCACAAAATCTGTGCCTTGGCTTGTATAAAGTGATGAAAGAGTTAAATGATGAGATGTTTGCAAAGCAGATGGCGCCTAGCACATAGAACTCTCTTCCCACCTCTCTCTCTCTCTCTCTCTCTCTCTCTCTTTCCCCCTTCCTCCCCCCCCCTTGTTTTCTGCCTCTGTGATGTGAGATCAAAGCCCCCCTTCCCCTCTCTCTGCTTCCCATCTCCATGCCCTGAGCTCTGCAGATGTAAGCTGGCCAATCACGAACTGAACCTTCTAAAGTCTCCAGAATTGTTAGCTTGTGGTGATCAGGTGTTTTGGATTGCAGCAGTGAGCATGTTGACAGAAACGCCAGCCATCCTGGATACAGAGTCATTGCATATTGCATTTAGCTACACGGTGCTTTTTACCATTGGTGTTGGACAAAATTGTCTTATAATGTTCTATTTCCAAATCTACAAAATAAACCCATATCACAAGATAGTGATGGTCATATCTATGTATGTAAATACATAGGAAGATGAGACATCAATGCACGAAACTGATCACTTTGACAGCCATGAAAGCATCTAGCATCTTGCAGTTTCTTAAATTGCCCTTAACATTTATTTATTTGTTTGTTTATTATTTATTTATTTATTTATTTATATTCATTCTTCCCTTGGTGGTCATTAATTCTTGAATGGTCATGTCTCCTAACTTCCGGGTTTAAAGCATGAACTGGGAATTAAATGAGGAAAGGAAACAGAAGTTTAGAGGGACTTTCTTGTACCCTTTACACCCAGCTGTTTGATTTTGTATATACCTGGCAGTACACCACTATTACAATGCTATGCTTTCTCCATTAGGACCATTCCTCAAAGATTCTAGGTAAAGTCTGCAATTGCAGAGAGGATCTTTCTTCAGAAAGTAAGGGATTACTGTTGGTGACAGTTGTGCTTTTTGAGCTATAGAACAGCAATGGCAAATGTGCTGATTGTGTGCAAGTTTTGATATTGTGTTTTGGATATTGGGTGATACCATGTTCCCTTTGTAAAAGACTTATTACTCTGCCTGCTGCTACGAGTGTGGCAGGGTATATGTCTGCATTCTTCTTATCATTGGATCTCAAACTCAAATGTGCATCAGAATTTCCAAGGAGATTCTTGTACAGCAGGCCTAGAACAGGGCTTCTAAAATTCTGATTTTTCAGGTGATTCTGACAAATCCCCAAGAACTGCACTTAGAAAAACGTTTCTAGACCAGTAACAAAGGGTGATCCAGAATTCCTTGTGAGATATTTCAAATCTAAATGCCAGGATGCAAAGAATCAAAATCTCAGCAGAAGGGAGGGCTAAACAGGTGGTTTTGGAAACATCTGCTGAAGTTTCCTGCAAGTCCCCCTGATCTCGCTCTGTTCTGGAATTAGTGGATTGAGGCTGTGTTGGACAGAGCCGCAGGAATAAAGGAGATATTTCAAGGCCTTTACTGTGGCTAAATAAGCAGGTGCTTCCCTTCAGCCTTCTTACTAAAGCTCTGCTTATATTAATTCTTTTTAATATTTGTATTCCTCACAATGTCTTTTTATTGTTGTTGTCGTACATTAGAGACAGAGTAGTTCTGGAAATAAGAACTAAACTATTTCAAAATCTAGGAATAAAATCAGGGGTTTCCACTAAGCCATATAGTTATTTTTTATCATTTTTAGCCAGTTTTGTACCTAGATCCATTTCCCCTTTCTCCAACAAAACGTGATATTGGAGGAGTGTCTCAAATTATGGATATCTCTGAATCTAAGTGTTAACCACAAGTGAAACTAAAGAACTATTCATTTTATTTTAAGCCCATGACCTAAAATACATAAAATATATTTTTAAATTTCATTGTTATCAACGATAACTCCATGGAATAATTATAAAATCAATAAATTAACAGGTGAATCCATAGGTCAACTCTAACTGATTTTCTACCAGCTTTCTACTTCCTCCCAGCTATTAGCACCAAGAAAAAGGTTGATTTATTCTCTCTAAGCTTTATAATGAACACATGGACTGAATTGAGTGTTCTATTTATTCCTGGTTACAAACTGACAAGGTTGCCATTGGACCAAGAAAAATGTTTCCTCAGTGATTATTAATATCTGTTGAGAACCCAGGGTCTGGATTGTGACCATAAAATTTATAATATAAAATTTATAGTCTGTCAAACACTGAGAGTCAAAAACTAAATATAAGAAACAAACCAAATGTAGAAACACAGGTGGACTAAATAACAGAGTTGCCTACTTTCTGGACAGATATGAGTTTATTTGTAAAGATATTTTGATTCTTAGGAATGTCTCAAGGCTCCAAATCAACTAATCAAAATAGTTTGGACAGAATATACTAATACAAGTTCTGTTTTTGCTGTTGATTGAAGAGAGTGGTAATTGGTGAGATGGCTAAATAAGTCCCAAACTCATTTAGACTACAAGATTTACCTGGAAGAGGTTCAAGGAAAGCAAGGAGGCAAGGGCAGTGGAGGGAAATAGTGGAGATGGATATGACCCAAGTATGCATGGATATGCCACCATGAATCCTATTATTCTGCATAAGTAAACTTGCCAATAAAATAAATTACAAAAAATTAAGCTCATCATCTTTGCCTTCTTTAACAGAGCTACCACATGACAAATATAGCACATGTATACTCCATTCTTGTCTCTCTCCATACAATCCAAAGATAGCTCAAAGTTAATACAAATACAAAGAAATGCAGTAGAATGTCTTATGGCTGAGGTAAAAAAGAGAGTTTGAGGACCTTTTCAAAACTATTTTGTTGAGCCTGCATTTTAAATCTGCTAAATGGACATACAGGGAATGTGATTTAAGAGCTTTCAAGGAGGTATATGACTGTACTGTTTTGATCAGGCTATGTTTTAGAATTATAATGGCATTATTCTGTAAATCCACATGGTTTATGGTACCATCCTTACCATCATCCAAATCTTTTACTTCTTAAAACAAAGTATCCAGTATAATTGCCTAAGGATTTCAGATGAAGAACAAAAGTTTTAACTTAAAATAGATTTAATAACATAAATTCAATTAAAGTTCTATGTGGCACAAACTATTTAGGTAAAACAGAAAATAATCATGTTGGTTATATTATCAAAATAAACAGAAAGTTCTATTTCCCTTTCTAACCTTCTTCACACCAAAACACTAAAGTCTGTAAACATTAAAACATTATCTCCTCATACTGCCACAACAAGAAAGAGTCTTTATGACACATTTCAAACCTTCCATCTGGGTATCACAGAGTCATTTTCCCTCCAAAGGAAGGCATCCAAATCTTAGGAAAATGCAAATATGAACAAGTCAACCAACCTTTGAGGATTTACTAGCTTGTGGCCCGAATCTGTGTGTAGCTGGTTTATAATGGTCTTCCATTAGTCCCTTTCCACATACCAGTATTGATAACCATTCTTATTAATATTTAACTTTAGAATTATAAAATTCCACACTAAAATAAGTTCCCAGTTATTTTTAAAAATGGAATAGATTTTGGTCAAATTTTCCCTAATGTGTTGGGTTATGGAATGCCCATGAAATGTGGGCATGCTTTGTCTCTCTGTGGTAAGAGCCTCAGGATGGCTCCAGACACTGGAGTCAAGGAATGATATTTAGAGATATTGAAGAGCACGGGCCCAGAGCTTGGAGACTTATATTCTAGGTGTTGTTCTTTCTCCAGCTGACAGATGGATGACTGTCCTTCATTTTTCCCCAACATTTGCATGCCGATAAAAATAGCAACTTTGAGTGATTAGATAGATGTTAAGATCCTTTGTGCTTTTAATATTCATTGATTTTTATGAAAAGTTTATAAAATAAGAAAGAAGGCAAGTTGTTTTCACCTGCTCTCCTGGTCATTAGGTACATCTGAACTAAAAATAAAGCAGACAAAAGCCACAAGGAACTCCAGTTGGGACACTATCCTTAGAGTCACCAGGTGGAGAAGAGAGGCCATGGTAGATACCAGACTCTCTACAACTTGTTTGCACATGCCTGTAAGAATGGTGGATTGTCCAGTTCTCTACAAAATGCCTCTCTTGTTTACCATAAAGTGCATATTTTATAGTTTCACATGACTGGCCTAAGAATTATTAATAATACTTATTTGTTCATTATTCTGCATGTAGGTGGAGAATAGGAGAAAATAAAGACTTGATTTGTCATATTTTCCATATCTAGGATTTCATAAACTTTTGAAAACCATTAAGCCATGTAAAGAAACATTGTCTCTAAGCAAGTTTATGGCCTTGTAATCATGAAAGAATTTAGAACTGCACATCTGGCAATAAACTATGATTGTGGGTATTTGCCAAGTTTCTCCCAGAGAGTAAATCCACTCTCTCAATGCAGAGTTTCCCTATTGAAACACTTTGAATCTGGGAAAGTTCATCCTTCTCCTAAGGAAAATCTATGTGAAATGGAAGTTAACAGATAAATCAATAACCCATCAGAAGAATGTTTGTGTTGAGAAATTCTTAGCAAGTGCCCTGTGAGTGTACTCCCATCTGAAAAAGACTGCAGCTGTTTCTCAGCCTTAACTAGATAGGTACTCAGAATAGGCCCATATCAACTCCTTTACAGGAAAATAACTCCTAATATGAATGCAAAATCAAAGAACTATTTTTGTGGATTCCTCCATTCAATATTAATTCAGACACATAACGTAATTTTGAATTTAAATCTGCCCTTGGCTATTTTATTAATTGTCATCCTTACTTTGCTCCAGGGAGAAGAATATTCTATTGTTTAGTGGACAGCTGATCTGAACATAGCCACCAATAGTGGGCTGGATGAACTGACTTTATATGCATGCTTTTCTTTGCTGGATATCTATATCAATGTGATGCTCAGGACTGATGCCTTTCTAGTTAAATGTGAGAAACTAGAAATAATGTATACACACTTAACATGTATTATTATTATTTATATGTCTAAGAGAAGAAATGCCTGTTCAATGTTCACTGCTTCTAATCACTAACATATATTACTTGGAAAGTGTTTCAGGCTTACAAGATTTTCCCAGGGAGTTTTCTCCTTTCAAATAATTCTGTCTCTACCAATGTTGTCAACTACTGGCATTTTGTGAAAATAATGAATGTCTAGTAGTTCCTATAATAAAGAGTATAGATTATTCTTTAACTTTCAAAGCATCCTTGGGTCTTTGACTGTTGGCCACCCAGATCCTGAAATCCAAGAGAATTGTTCCTGCCTGTCTGCCATTGTTTAGCTTCTAAAAGTACCCTTTTTGTCTTACGAAGTATAACTCAATGTCAATGGGGTTTATGTAATATTTAGACTTGTATTACATGAAATTAATCTTAACATGAAAAATCTTTTGATTACAGAGTATGCTTTGTCAGTGATTGATTGACTAATTCATTTATTCATATAATAATGCCACCATTTATTTCTATTTATATTCTTGAGCTGTAATAGAAAGTTTCTATTTGTGCTATGCTAGTAGGTTGGTTACATGGTTGTCATAATCTTTCTACCTATTTTACTAGGCTTTCCAGAAATAATAACTCATTATTTCCATTGTTAGGGAGGCTTCCTCAAAATCCTTACTCCATAAAAGAACCACATTTTGGCATGACAGTGACGACGATAATATGTATTTATGGGGGATTCC
This sequence comes from Graphiurus murinus, assembly GCA_004027655.1. Classification (NCBI taxonomy): domain Eukaryota; kingdom Metazoa; phylum Chordata; class Mammalia; order Rodentia; family Gliridae; genus Graphiurus; species Graphiurus murinus. Next base: position 26,753 of record PVLC010018701.1, read on the forward strand.
ACTAAACGACCCTTCATTTCTGTCCCCGCTCAGTGGTATAGAAAGAGTAAAGTCCTTATTTTCATCCAGCCTTCTTCATAAATATGTATGTTAGGAAGGGAAGTAACACATATAGCTTCTTTATGGAAATAAAATGGTAGCATCTATGTAGTTGGTATGATCATTATTAGAAAAGAATTACCACCTCATCTCGATCCACTTTGGACCTTTGATTTTTTTTAAAAAAGAGGCTCACACACAGTTGCTAGTGAGAATCCTTGTTCATCGTGTTACTCAGTGAAAGAGAGAGAGAGAGACAGAGAGACAGACAGAGAGAGAGAGTCAGAGAGAGAGAGAGTCAACATAAATTGTCATAGATTTTCACAACATCTCTGTCAATAGGTAGAGGAGGGTGGAGCTGATCTTTGAACCTACCCTCTGACCCTTGGTTACACTGATTTATTTATTTATTTATTTATTTACTTACTTATTTATTTATTTTTCCTTGTCTCTACATGTATAAAATGAGTTGAGGACAGTAATGGTGATCTTCTAATCCATTTTTCTACATTAATGAGTAGTCAATATGCAATAAATTCATAAAATCCCATTTGTTGATTTCTTTTTTGACAAACCCATAATGATGAAATTAGTATTGATAAAGCTATTGTTCAACATTTGTTAATGGTTTATTGTGTACTCTGAATTAAAGAATTATAAAAAATAAGTATAAAATAGAATCTCAGCTCTCAAACAACTACATGTGGTTTAGGAAAAAAAACAGAAATTTTCTAAACAAATATACTACTTTTGTATAGGTAATTTATAAGCATTTTATACTTTAATGCTGTAGAACTTAAGGAATGACAGGAGTGAACAGGAAAGATTCACAAATTAGGTGACCCTTTGGGTGTACTTTGATTAGAAAATAAAATTTGATGAGACCCCTGGGAAGACAGATGACATTCCAGAGAGAGTTTCTCAGATATAAGTTGGAAAAGGACCTGGAAAAATGCAGTAGTGATTGAATGAAGAGGTTGGCATGAATTAGTGAGAATCTCATGAGGGACTTTAAATAATGTGGAGAGAGACCCGTAGAGTAGTAGAAGAGGATTGGGGGAAGGAGATAGAGAGAGGAGGAGGGAAGATTGAGGAAGGAAACAGCACAAAGAATATTATGGCAATATGTGAAGGTATTACTAGTAATTTCACTAATGTGTTGGAATGGAGGAGGGAGGAGGGGGTGAGATGTGGGAAGAAATACTTGAAATGCACTAATAAAAAATAAAAATGTTTATAAAATAAAAAAGAAATGTGGAAATTAAGTTCTAGCTGCACATGCTGTATATGCTCAATAGGAGTTTTGTTCTTGATCGAATATCACATTTTAACAATAATTATTAAGGATAATTAATTATTAACAAGAATTTTCATCATATTACTAAGACTTTCTTCTGATTCTCAGAGCTTCACAGAGACAAGTGGTTACAGAAACTTTTTTCTTCCACTTTATTATTTTCTTCCTCCTTCTCCTTCTTTTCTTCCTTGCCATATTCTTCTTCTCCTTTGTGCTTATCTTTGGTGTTTCTTCTTTCTTTATGATTTCATGTGTTGTGATACTAGGATTGAACTCATTCTACCTCTGAGCTACACTTCATCCCTATGTATGTATGTATGTATATATGTACATATGTATGTATATATGTATGTATTTTGAAACTGGGTCTCTCTAAGTCACCATGCCCTGACCTTGAACCTGAGATCCTCTTGTTCTAGCCTCCTAAGTACTGGGATTACAGGTATGTGTCACCATGCTTGGCTATTTTTTCATGTTCTGAATACCATGAGGCCACTCAATATCACAGGACAACTTCAATCACATTTCTATAGTACTGTCCTTATAGAGTAAGTAAGGAACAAGTGAGTGAGGAGGCAGGAGAGGCTTCAAGATGTAACGGACAAGGGAAGTCCCTGAAGGTAGACTCTGGGTATTTGGCCCCTCTTAAAATGTTCTCTTGCTCTCTCCTTTGGTATTACTGGAGTGGTACCAAAATAGCAGCTGAGGAATCCAACAGCAAACATTATCCAAATTATTTTCAATATCAATTTGTGCATAAAGGTTCTACTTGTGCCTTTTATATAATTACAGTAATCTTTTGTAATTAATATACTAAATTAATAAAAGCAAGTCACCTTAGAAACGAATCTGGGAATCGAAGATCCCAAGGAGAAAAAACAACTAAAATGTAGAGCAGCTTTTTCTCTTGTGCCTCATATAAGGACTTTGCCAGTTCAGTTCACTGATGCTTCATCACTTGATATTTCGTTGATCTTCGTTTAGATATGAAAGTATAAAATCTAAAGTCCTTACTGCAAACATAATGTTCATATACAAAGATATATGTCAGACACATGTAGAGTACAGGGTAAATACATGCCTGGAAGCCAATGATATGCAAATTGTGCTGTTAATTGTCTATTACTGTCACCACTTGTCACCATGTCACCAAAACAGTCACTATCTTAGACCATCACTCTCCCTAATGAGTAAATTAGCGGACTATGGAATTAGAAGAATGCATATTTTTAAAAGTTACAATCCTAATCAACTTGTGATAAGAAAATCAAAATAATAGAGTATCTGCCTCCTGCTTCACAAAAATGGCAATAGGGAATCCACTAGAAGTATGGCCCAGGTTCAAATCACTGTTACTATTAGAAATCACTTAATGTTAAGCTAAAAACGTAAAGAAGAAAAGTGGATTTATCTTTTCTAACATATTTTATATGTGTCAGGTTTGAATGTGTGGTGTAAGATTATAGGAAAAACAACTGCACAGAGGCAAGCTACACCATGTAGTTTTATTCTGTTTGCTAATCCTTTACTTATTTTTGAAACTTTCTTTTCTTTGTTTATTTCTATTATATAATCAACTCAGGCTAAAATTTAGTTCACCAATATAAGCATTTATCATAGTATCTCATGAAGAAGCCTCAAATTCCCAAAGATATTCACCCGTGTAGACAATTTCAGTACATGGCAGCTTAGGTGTGTTATGGGTGTAAGAGCATGTAATTGTCTTTCCTTGCTATAATGAATAATGTTGTAGAAGTCTGTGAAGATTCATCCTTCCTAACAGGCCTTTTACACGTTCCCTGTCAGTCTTTAAGTGAGCCTCGGGTTATGGGATGAAAATGGATTGCATATTAATTTAGTAAATAATTTTCAACCCCTACATTGTTATAAAACTCTTGTTACTAAATTTTAACATTTCTGCTCTCTAAATTAGAACCACTACACTTAAGTTTTGACTATTATCTTGGTTAATCAGTACTTTTTTGAAAAAAGATCCGGATCAGTGATTCAGATTTGGAAGCATCACTGCAAAGAATTATTTCAGTAAAATGAAAATATAAGCAAATCTTAATCATGTGTAATGTTGAATATTGCAAAAAATTTTTTATTGGTGAAATTTTGTATTGGGATTATAATATGGTATAAAATATTAGAAATATATTTATTTATACTCATCTTGTAAAGAGAAGGAATAAGGAAAACAGGTCAATTTGAACAAGCTATATTTCTGGAACCAATATTCATATGAGTGAGCCCTGACCTTTGGAATATTACATGCATTATTAATCCATTGAAGACATAGATAATATGACTTTATATGCTCTTTAGGTTATAACTTGAATAATTGGGAATGTAGCTTATTTTTCATCACTTTGCATGCTTTGTGTGTGAGTGCTCAATAAATACTAAACAACAGTAATATGGTATGCAGTGTATTCCTGAGCCTTCATTTGCATGACTATCTGAAAAAGTCTTGTGTTGTAAACACTAGTTTATTTTGAGTAAGAATGAAATTACTATAGAACTTGTTTAGTGCTCTTGGTTCAATTTTTTTCTACTTTTCCCCTTCATTTGGTAGATTTTGAAATCATCCAAGAGGTCTAAGGCTTTTCAATGTAAGGGGCAGCAGATTTGGATAGATTATATTTACAGAGTAGTATGCATTTTATTAGATAGAAATCTGTATCTTTTTAAGTTTTGCAAACTTAAAACATTATTAAAAGTTATTAAAAAGTAAGCTATTTTTACATTACTTGTGTTTAAGGATGTATAAAAGAGAACAAACATAGGAATGGTACAGGAAGACTCATAAAAATGGCTTAAATTATGCCTCAGTACTTGGTGGCTGAGACAAGAGGATCGCAGATTCAAGGCCAACCTCAGCAACTTGGAGAGGAGACTTTGAGCAATTTAGCAGGACACTGTTTAAAAAATAAAAAAAGCTGAAGTATACCTTGGAGGTAGAACACCCCTGGGTTCAATCTCCAGTGCTCTCACCCTCAAAAGAGGGTTTTAGTGCTTGGCAGGAGTACTAGAAGATGCAGGGTCTTTAAATCTCATTTTCTATTCATTTATTTATTTATTTATTTATTTATTTATTTATTTATTTATTTATTTATTTATTTGTTTGTTTTGCAGTACTGGAGATTGAACTCAGGGGCATTCTACCTCTGAGCTATACTCCCAGGCCTATTTTTTATTCTTTATTTTGAAACAGGTCTCACTAGGTTGTGGAGTGCCTCATTAGGTAGCTGAGGCTGGCCTCGAACCCAGATCCTCTGATCTCAGCCTCCCAAATGCTGGGATTACAAGTGTACACCACCAAGCCCAGCTTTCATTTTCTATTCTTGTGTTTCCTTTTTTATTTCCTTTCTTCTGTCCCTGCTTCTTTCTATTATTTGCTTCCTTCTTTCTTCTTCTTGCCCTTTCTCCTTCCTTTCTTCCTTTCTTCCTTTTTTCCTCCCTTCCTTCTTTCCTTCCTTCTCTTTCTCTCAACAGCTTTACTTCATTTGAATTCATGCTTCATAGTCTTCCTGCCTAGCATGACTTCCTCAATGATCAGATATGTAGCAAGGTAATTATGAAATATTATGAAATGAGGACTAATTTTTCTATTAATCAATTTTCTATCTATAGATCTATACATTTATATATTTTTACAATTGAAATATAATTTATATATAATAAAATCCACTCTTTTGAAGTATGTAATTCAATGGCTTTTTGATAAGTTCAGAGTTGCACAAACATTACCAC
>PVLC010018702.1:0-31550 GCA_004027655.1 Graphiurus murinus
ACTCAAAGCATAGGGTAAAATTTGGAAATTTTTTTTCTCTCCAACTGATATTCAGCTTAGGTTCTCTATGTTATTTTCACTTTGATTTAGGATTTTCCTTCTGTCTACGTCTCCCTCAAATAGTAGGTTACTCTGGTAATTAATTCTTCACTTGGCCACTTATCTTGCCAAGTGGGACAAAGAACTGAGAAAGCTGATGGTTGAAACAGTGGCAGGACAGTTTTACAATGCTTATAGATAAATTCCAAAGCATATTATATGGTTTCATATTCTCAGTTTTTAAAATAATATTTCTATCTTTTTCTTAAATGGATTGATCTTTAGGAAAGGTAAAGCATCATTCCAACTGATTGGCTGTAGCAGAACTTACACTGTTAGAATTTGTACTGTTGCTCATTCCAGCGTAAGTAGGACACACCTACTGAGTTCAGAGTTCTATATTAAAAATACCCTTGTAGGCAAGAAAATATAGCAAAGGGAAGGGGCTAGTAATTTACTGTGTTTAAAACAAAACACTATATGAGTCTCGGTTATGTTTTCTAGAGTGAATTTAACAGACTTATGAGAACTTTATAATTCGATAATTTATATAAATCAGGTCCCCCTGAGGAGGATCGCAAGTTGGAAACCAGCCTCAGCAACTTAGTGAGATTTTCAGCAACCTAGCAAGACCCTGTTTCCAAAACAAAAAGGGATAGGGGTATAGCTCAAATGTAGAATGCCCCTGGGATCAATGCCAAAGAAGGAAGGAAGGAAGGAAAGAAGGAAGGAAGGGAGGGAGGGAGGGAGGGAGGGAGGGAGGGAGGGAGGGAGGAAGGAAGGAAGGAAGGAAGGAAGGAAGGAAGGAAGGAAGGAAGGAAGGAAAGAAGGAAAGGAGGGAGGGAAACTTTTCCTCTTAACTTGCCTTTACTTGTTCCTTACATCTTGCCCTTGTAGCTATGCCATATCATATTGATAGACCATATACACAGTTAACTATCAATATTATGTCTTTGGAAGGCTGCCACCACAGTCCTATGTACCTGTATGAAAATCATAACATATTTCTGGTTCATAAAGTGATTGCAACTGCATATTTATGTATCTCTGAGAGACCACCTAAAAATAAACAAAAGAAAATAATTGAACTCTGTGATCAATCATGGCCAAATATATTAGGCTAAAGACATCATGACACAGGGGCTCTAGAAGCACCACAATGAAGGCCAAATTGTTCATCCACCAGGCTGTACTTATTTATCTCCACCTATGTGAGATGGGGAAACAGCATAAAACAATCAGCCAAATTTAATTCTTGAAAGGAAAAAGGGCATAAGATGTATTTTTTCTTGAAAAGAATATTAATTATACAAACACATATGTATATGTATGTTTGTATGTATGTATGTATGAAAAAGAATATAAGCACACTTTTTTTTTTTTTTTTTTGCAGTACGTGGTGGGATTGAACCCAGGGGCATTCTACCTCTGAACTATACTCCCAGCCCTATTTTTTACTTTTAAACAGGGTCTCACTAAGTTGTAGAGGACCTCACTAAGTAGCTGTAGCTTGCCGTAAACTTGAGACCCTCCTATCTCATCCTCCCAAGTATTGGGATTACAAGAATGTGCCACCATGCCCAGCTTAAGCACACTTTTCTTATAAGGCAAATAACACAGAATGATCCCCAGACCCCAGGTTTCCTATCCCTTCACTTAGTGGCTTTCCTCGTACTGCACCCCTTGAAACAGTGTAAGAGGCAGAGGGTAAACAGCTTTCCCTGAACAATATAACACTAGGTTATTTTGAAAGCTCCACTGGGCACCTTCCTGACCTAATTAGAACAGCAGACAGACCCAGGAATTCAAAAGAAATGAAATCACTAGCATCATAATCTATTCTCTTGACTTGTATTATAAGAGCATCTACAAACAAGCCCATCCATCAAACTCAAGGCCAACACCAGCGCTTAAACTCTCTTTCTCTGCCTCTAAAATAAATACTCTGCCTTCTGTCTCCACAAACTTTTCCCTCTTTATACACCCCCTTTATAGTCACTTCTGTATCTCAAAAAATTTGCTCTCCAAGGGACTCAAATCGTATTAATTACATGTGGAAACCAGGAAAGCAGTTCTAATGTCAAAACAGAACCACTTATCAACAACCAATGTTATTAAAATACAGAAATTGAATGTGAAGATGGCCAAAGAGTAGACCTTGCCAATTTTGTCCAAATTCTCCATCCACAGAAAGTTATTTCCTTTTGCTGACTCAGAGGAAAAAGTTCGATGATTCAAACTGGGCCAACAGAATGGAAAAGGCAAGGTAACAGAAATGAAAAATGGATTTCCAAAGAACATGGCCACATTTTTAGAATGAGCAGGTTGTAATTATTGCTTCCACATCTTCACCACTTGTTTCATGATTACTTTTTTCCAAATAGCTTCCCTTCACTCTATTGAAATGACACCCTTCAGGGTCTCCCACAGCCCCCTTTGGACAAATCAAATTGCTTCTTTTCTGTCCTTATTCTTGGGGTTCTCTAGGTGGCTGCTGTTGTCTGAATGTTTGTCTCTCCAAAATTCATACGTTGACACCTCAACCCCAAAGTGACTGATGGCTTACAATAGATTGGCTTTTGAAGAGATAATTAGATCAAGAGGGTGGTGTCTAGAAAAATGGGATTAATGCCCTAATAAAAGAGAAACCAGAGAGTTACCTTGCCCCTTCCACCATGAAGGACACAGCAAGAAGTCCCCAACCACTAATCAAAATCCAGGCCCTCATCAGACACTAAATCTGCAAGGGGCTTGATTTTTTAATTTCCCAGGCTTTATAGGATTGTGATAAATAAATATCTGCTAGTAAGTCACTCAGTTTATGACATTTTGTTATAGAAGTCTGAATGGACTAAGGCAGTGGCTACATATCCTAGTGACTTTCTCTTCCTGAAACCCTCCACATCTTTGGCTCTAGGGACATACTAGGGTTCTTGTTCCTCTTCCTCCCCTTCACTGTTATTTTTATCTTTTCTTCTCTGGCTCTATTTACAAGAATTCTGATAATCCTGTTTCCCATTCTGCTTTACTTTTTTTTCTATTCCTATTGCTACAGGAACAACAGATATTCAAAACCTGTGTCATCACCCCCTTTCATGCCCTGACCTGGTCTGAGAAATGAGCCACTTACTCCTACTTGCAAATATAGGTATGTTCAGGGTTTAGTTGGGAAAAGACTCTAGAGGAAGGCATGGGTCACTATGACTTTTTTAGAGTAGAGGTATGCATAATTTTGTGCTAAATGAGGCTGTCCAAGGAACCAGTGAGTGCTCAGAGAACTCTCTGTCAAAGTCTTCCCCAAGGTGGGAGCAAACACTGAAAGTTTTTACCTCCATCAGTGATAGGCCAGGTGCCAAGGACTCAATGTCCACAGCATCACACACCTAACTTAATTCAATAACCAGGATCTTATTGCTGATGAGTCAAAATCTAAATTGATATGTAATTAAAAGCAACTTTTGCCTGCCAGCGCTCTGTAAGAATCAGCATGTTTGTCTAACAGAAGGGCAAGGTAATTAATGAAGTTCTGAATAATAGAATTAGGATCTCACAGAGGGATATGCTTACCTGCAGTGTATCCTACTTAAGCAACAAATCTCCCAAGTCTCTACGTGACCCATGGCCAGGAAGAAAAGCAGTGGTGATTAACTGTATGCTTGGTTGATTTGAAACAAATGGAGGTAAACTTCCTTGTTTTCTCAATAAAATATGAATTTGAATGTTAATAAGTAGGGCTAGTAAATATATCTTAAAGTTTTATAGGACTTCTTATGATTCATTCACTTAACAAGGTACCCAACTGACTGCCAAACACACAGAGGCATTGTAGGAAATGTAAAGATATGTTATAAAGATTTCCTCTGGACAAGAAATCAACAATCTAGTAGGATGGCTAAATGTGCTCTTATATAACTGCAAAATATATGGAAAGTAAATGATGCAGCAACTGCCTAGATAAGACACTTTATGTTTACCTTTTTAATATCAGGATAGAGAGAGTAATGCAAGTGCCAGATCAGAAGAATGGAGAGGTTACGGAAGGAAGTAGCCCTTGATGTGCACTGCCTGTCCTAATTAATTCACATTCATTTTACAATTACTTATTACTTACAATATACAAGAGTGTAGAGGATACAGAAGTGACACAATACACAGTGACTCAGTGCTAATTTGGCTAAATCTCATCAGGAAAGCACATAGAAGTTACTGAAGAACACTAGGTCAAGTGGTGGATATTGTAACCCAGCAAGAGTCAGGCAGTCTTGCACTCCCTCTGTGCCCAAAGAGACATCCTTATACTAGCTGTCGGGTTGAAGATATCTAGCTCTGCTACAAAAGATCTACTTACGAACCACAAGCAATACTGGTGTTTTATATACTAAGATCCCCATCTCTACTGAAACAAAAAATTTAGGGTAGACAAACCTGTTGGTCATTCAGCTGATCATGAATGTGGCCTAAGATGAAATACAAGGCATTGCGACTCAGTTAGACATGATAATCCTCTTCACAAAAGCTAGATAAACATATGTTCATACTAAGCTCCTTAGCTTCTGGGTGAAAATATCTTTATGTTGGGTATCTGAGACGACTCAGCAGAAAAAGGGGACTTCTATCATTTCAGGTAAGCAAAAAGTATTCCTATTCATACTTGGTAATTTATTCACCCCAGATATAAAGAAAAACATTATTAATATATTATTTTAAATGTACCTGGCTCTTTATAGAGTTTCTTTTATAAAATGATTATGGTATTTTTCTTAAAAAAACTTCTCACATAATATCCCATGAATATTATTATGTGGCAATTTTTTTAAATCATCTTTTTCTGAAAGTCTAAGTGAATTTCAAAAACTTAATGTGCTTATTTCATCTATTCACTGATCTATTTTTTTTCATTTGTTCATTTATTCAGTAAACATTTGACACAGCATACTAGATACTGCATTTGTAGTTACAAACATGGATAAAGCATAGTCCCTGCTGTCAAAATTAATCAGCACACAGGGCTTAAGCAAGAGGCCCAATAGAGAGGAGTCTTAAGGGAAGCAACATTACTCACCCTAAAAGGTGGTCATGGGCATGCCAGGCCAAGATAACGGCTAAAGGGAAAAAGCCCAGGAGCTTATGGGAAGAACAATTAAGAAACATACCTGCTTACAGTTTGGTTTAATTCCATATTAATTTAACAAGACTTTTTATTCTGAGAAAGTCTTTTATGATATAAAGAAGCTAAAAATAGAGAACACTGACTGTGGGCTTTGAGTGTTCTCTCTAAATGAAACCCTCCTGGAACGCTCATCTGCAATCTATGTCCCAAGGCTAATAAAAGCATTCCTTACCAGCTTGTCTTCTGTAGAAGGGAAGGTAAATGCTAAATTCCAAGAATAAACGTAGAAGAAGAACCAGAAGTATAGCTAATGCTTTAACATTGACACAACTGCTCTACCAAACATACCCAGAATTACCAGCAAAACAGACGTGTGGATACACAATGTGAATCGGTTACTTGAAGAGCTTAGTCAGGGCAGAGTGGGAGGGACTTGTTTTCATAGTCATGAAACAACAACCAATGCTTTTCTCACCAGTTTTTCATTCCTATCCATCAATATCCTTGACAAGTATCATTTGATGAAATTTATATTTCTACAGCTGAAGTCTATAGGGAGTTAAGGATATGACACAAATACATTAACTCAGGATAGGAAAGATGATGTTTGGTTTAAGGCCAATTCTCAGTTTACCATTTGGCTTTCAAACTAGTTCCAGAGAACATTCTCCTGTGTGAGCTATAAATCAGAGAGGAAATGAACTCTCAGTCACCCTGTAACTGATTCCAAAACACCTCAAATCAGTGTCACCGCTCCTGCCAACTGAGAGTGACCAATGGCCAAGAAAGCTCACAGAGCCCACGTATTTCATGCTGAACAAGTGACATTCTGCTTGGAACTGCAGAGAAATCCCCTCCCTTGTCTTCCTATCCCTCATGATGTAGGATGAGCTGTATCCTTCTGCTATGCTCACTGGAGAGGCAAACATATCTTCTTTTGTGGCCATTTTTCTATTATTTGCTCATATTAATTTTGATTCTGAGTTTTAAATTTGGGTGAGTTTTGACAAATGTATAATTTGGGATCATCACTACTCCTATCAAGACATAGCACATTTCTGTATTCTGCATCTCCTGAGATCTTGCCTTAATGCTCCACCCCAATTAGCTCCCCATATACAGCACAGGCAGCAACAGCACTGATTTCAATGTCTATAGAAAATTTTACCTGTACCAAGAACAGGTAAAACATAAAAGTTCACTCATACAAGATATACATCTTTTTAACTCTGGCTTCTTTCCTTCAACATATTTTTGAGATTCATCATATTATTGGGAGACTCAGTACTTTGTAGCTTTTTATTGCTGAGTAGTACTACATTGTATGAATATACCAAAACTTTTTATGTATTATCCTGTTGATGGGCATTTGAGTTGTTTTTGATGTAAGCTATCAAGAATAAAAGTGCTGCAAATAAACCTGAACAATTCTTTTTGGGGACCATTATCTTCATTTCTCTTGGATTAATACTGAAAAAGATCATTGAGTAAATAGATGTTTAACTTTGTCAACTTTTTTTAGCTGAAGCAATTTTTATTCCTTTGGAAGTTGCAACATTTTACTCTCCCACCAGCAATGCATGAAAATTATAGTTATTTCACATCATCAGCAAAACTTGGCGGCAATCAATCTTTTTAATTTTAGCCTATCGGGAAGATATAGTAGTATTTCATTGTGGTTTTACTCTGTATTTCCCTGATGACTAATTGACTTGATTAGTTTTTAATATTTATATAGGCCATTCATTTTATTTTCCTTTGTAAATTGTCTTTTCAAATCTTTCACTCAAGTTTAAATTGGGGTGATATGTATTTTTGAGTTATAGGAATTTTTTATATATTCTGAATATAAGGTCTTTGTCAGGTATATATTTTGTGAATATCTTCTCCCAGACTGTGGTTCATCTATTCATTTTTTATTAAAATCTTTTATTTATGATATGATATAGGAGTTTTGTTTATTTTTCCATACTGATATCCAATTACCCTACACCATTTGTTGAAAACACTTTACTAAATTACTTTGGAACATTTGTGAAAAGTCAATTAATTTTAGAACTCTAAGTCTACTTCTGGACTTTATTTTGTTTTCTAAATGTATTTGTCTAACCATAATTCAGTACCATGCTGCTTTGTTTACTATGTCTTCATGGTAGGATGGTAGGTCTTGAAATCAGGTAGTGTTAGTTTTCCAACTTGGTTCTTTATTCTATTCTAGGTACTTTACTTTCCATGTAAATTTTAGGATTAGATTATCAATTTCAACATCACCCAAAAAGTTCTGACAGGAATTTTTGTATGTGTGTATGTGGTACTGGGATTGAACCCAGGGGCATTCTATCTCTCAGCTACACTCTCAGCCCTATTTTATTTTATTTTATTTTATAACAGGGTCTTGCTAAGTTGTGGAGGGCCTCACTAAGTCACTGAGACTGTCTTCAAACCTGTGATCCTCCTGTTCAGCCTTCCAACTGTGAGGAATTTTAAATAGGATTGCATTGAATATATGCATCAATTTAAGGCAAATTTACAGGTTTATAATATAGGTATTTGCATCACACATTTTTGTTATGAGTTCTAGTAGTTGTTTTGACAGTTTCCCGGACTTTTAGAAAATCAGTGAGTTAACGATTTTTTTATTTCTTTCTTTTTCATCTATATAATATTTTTCTTCCCTGGATGGACTATCTGGGACCTCCAGGACAATGTTGATTAGAAATAGTGAACATGGACATCCTTGCCTTGTTCCTCATCTGAGGAATAAAGTTACTTAGTCTTTCTTCATTAAGTATGACATTATCTGTAGGTTTTCCATGGCTGAATTATGTAGCTTAATTAAGCTTGCTTTAATTCTGACTTGTCTGAGAACTTTTATCATTAATAGATGTTGAGTTTGTCAAATGCTTTCATTTCATATATTGAGATAATTATATGATTTTCTTCTTGAGTTACATTTATTGATATTATAATAATAAGCCAAGCTCACATTACTTTTGTAAACTCTGCTTGCTCATGACTATTGATTTTGTGTATATTCTCTACGTATATGTATACATATGTCACACTGCATTAGTATGTTTCCTTTGCTGGTAATACAAACTATACAAAGAAAAGAGGTTACTTTGGCTTATGGTTTTAGCTAAAGTCTGAAAGTCACATCTAGTGATGATGGCTTTCCTGCTGGCAGAATCCAGAGGTGGCATGAGACATCACGTGGCAAGAGAAAGGGATCACAGCATGTATGTACATCCTCTAGTCCATGTCTTTACTGTAATAAAACAGCCATATTCAATCATGAGGATTCTGCCCTGATGATACTACCTAGTCCTAATCACTTCCCACATGCCTAGCTGAAGTTGCCACTTTGTTAATATTTAGCAATGAGAACTGAACTCCAACATGAGGTTTAGAGGAAACAAACCATATCATATCATATATACATACTGTGAGAGTTAATTTTAAGCATCAACTTGACTAGACTAAGGGATATCCACATGTTTTATAAAGCATTATTTCTAGAAATATGTATGAGGATGCATCCAGGAAAAGATCAGCATCTAATGCAGAGGACTGACCAAGGAACATCCACCTTTGGCTAATGTTAGTGAACATTATTCAGTTGGGAGAACTTGGGTAGAACAAAAGACAGAAGGAAGGCAAACTCATTCTCCCTTCCCTAGAGCTGAGACATCCTTCTTCTCCTGTCCTTGGACATCAGAACCCCACATTCTCTAAACTTTGAGATATGTACCAGTAGTTCTACAGTTTCTCAAGCTTTTGGCCTTAGACTGAGAGTGACATCATTGGCTTCCCTCATTCTGGGGCCATCAGATTTGGGCTATGCCACTTTGTGGGCATCCCTGGTACTTTAGCTTACAGATGAATATGGTGGAACTTCTCAGACTCCATCATCATGTAAGCCAGTTCTCCTAGTAAAACCCTCATACAGCTCTCTATTTATCATTATTACTATTGCTTATAATACCTAACATAATATAAATGCTATGCAAATAGTTGTCCTCTATTATTTTTTTAAAAAAGACAGAAAAGTTTGTTCATGTTAAGCACAAATGCAGTTTTTTTGAATAATTTTCAGCTACAGTTGGCTGAATCTATGGATGCAGAGCCCATGGATACAGAAAACTGAACACACATATATCTTTTACATATTTTAAGTACAGTTTTTGTCTTTTTATATATTTAGTTTATTATTTGTTTCCTAAAACAAGAATTAAAATCAATAAATTTTGTTCTAATCACTAGTTTATCTGCATCCTACATAATTTTATATGTGAGTGGTTTTCATATAACTCATAAAATTATTTTTAATTTTCCTTGTGCATTCTTCTTTGACCAAGTTATAAACCTGCTATTTAATTTCTAAATACTAAGAGTTTTTTCTTTCTTATTGCAGTTATTGAGTTCTAGTGTAATGCTGCTAGAGTTAGTAAGATTTCAATTTTTTTGAAATTTTTATTAATTATTTTATGGCTCATCAAATGATTCGGTGAATGTTCTCTGTACCTGTGTATGTGTGAGTGTGTGTGTGTGTGTGTGTGTGTGTGTGTGTGTGTGTGTGTGTTTATTGGGCATTGAACCCAGGGGCATTTTACCTCTGAGCTATATCCCACCCCCTTTTATTTTTTATTTTGAAACAGAGTCTCACTAAGTTTGCTGAGGGTCTTACTAATTTGCTAAGGCTGTCCTTGCACCTGAGTCCTCCTGTCTCAACCTCCCAAGGACTAGGATTATAGGAGTGTGCCACTATGCCCAGCTCATTCTCTATACTCTTACAAAAAATGTTTACTGTGAAGTTGTTAAATACGTATACCATTAATAAAATATATAAACCTCAATGTGGTTAAGGTGGCTGATAGTTTTGTTAAAATTAAATAAACACACATGATTTGTGTTCTTTGTTCTATTGCCATTATATATTTCCTCATTACACATTATAAGTCTAAAATTCATTGTTAATGTTCTTCAATCAGTTATCTTTTTTTATTTTTATTTTTATTTTGGTACTGGGGGTCGAACCCAGAGGCATCCTATCTTCTATCTCTGAGCTATACCCCCAGCCCTATTTTTTTTTCAAGTGCTGGGTATTGAACCCAGGGGCATTCTACCTTCAAGCTACATCCTCAGCCCTATTTTTAGTCTTTATTTTGAAACAGGGTCTCACTAAGTTGCAGAGGGCCTCACTAAATAGCTGATGCTGTCCACGAACCTGGATCCTCTGGTCTTAGCCTCCCAGTACTGGGATCGCAAGTGTGAGTCACCACGCCTGGCCCTATTTTTTAATTTTTACTTTGAAACAGGGTTTCCCTAGGCTGATGAGAGTTTCACTATTTACTGAGACTGTCCTCAAACCTGCGATCCTCCTGTCTCAGCCTCCCAAGTAATGGGATTACAGGCATGCATCACCACGCCCAGCTTAGGTTGTCATTTAAATAAGGTAAGAATGAAGAAATAAGTTATTTATGCTTATAGCATCATACACACTTCCATGAATATCTGATTTTCTAACTGATACCATTTCCCTTGGACCTGAAAAACTACATTTAACATTTCAGGTTAAATGTCTTTTGATGACAAATTCTCTTAGCTTTTATTTTTAAATGTTATTATTTTACCTTAATTAACCAAATCTCACAACAGAAACTCTTGGATACCCCCAGTCTTTCCAGTGTCTAAAATTTGAGACCCACACACTTCTAATCATGATTAAATTGACACTACTCCACTTCAGCCCATAAAACAGGCATTTACTCACAACCACACTTCTTGCTTTGTTTTTATAAAGTAGGGAAGAAGCAAAGAATCAAACTTTACCTTATAAGGTAGGTTTAGAAGGCATGAGATTACAGGAGTTTGACCATGTGTATTGCTGTATTACTCAAAATTTGTGCCTATGCATGATCATCAGCTGCACAAATGTTAATTTCTGGCAATCTTTGTCTTAAAGTGGCATTTAACCTATTCATTGCCTCAGAGTGCAACTTCTTTGCAGATCAGAATCTCTTATGGCTAGTGTGATCCTATAATGCACTATCCAAATGGAGAAGTGTTGACAGTTTTAATTACTGTGCAAGAACTAGAACCATGCACCAGGACTGGGATTCCTAGACACTCGACTCAGTTGTGTTGGGGAAAAAATGGTCACACAGTGGTCTCCTGCTAGAGTTGTGGAGGCAAGAAAGAAAAGTGTTCTGGCTCTTCAAATGACCTATACTCAGTATGCCATGGGAATTACTGCAACTCACTTTGCTCTTTAAAGAAACAGGTATGAGGAGGTTTCTGGATCCACTGGTTTCAAGTGGCCAGTTCTCACTTTCCTTTCCTTTGGTGGATGTCCTCTGACATGTTGAAAAGTCACTTTACTTCTGCATGCAGGGATCACCACTGCATACACACTCTGCATGTAGGAGAGGGACAGAGGGAGAGAAGAGAACAAGAAAGAGCAAACATGTATTGACATATTTCTTGATAGGCACAATACACTAATTTCATCTTTTCTGTAGAAAGTTGGAAACATAATGTTCCAGCTCCTCTTCAGACAGATCCCATCATTTATTACATTGGAGTCATTCATTTAAAGTCCTTGTGCCATTTATCAAGGTAAAGATCTTCATGGAAGGTTGTTTATTTCCTTGTAGTTAGTATGCGTACTAATAGCTGAAGAAGCAAAGGAAGGAACAATCACTTGGAGACTAAAAGAAATACTTTATTAAAGGTAACAGCTTTATACTAACACTTGAAAAAGATTTTATTCATATCTTGTTTTAAAAAAGATTTGCAGCAAAAAGCATCTCCAGCTTTCTTCCTTTGGTTCCTTGATTCTATTTAACTATTGTTCCAGAACATTTTATAGCTACTTGATGGTTCCCAATGATTTCTCTGACTGAGGTGAGAAAATATGATCACAAAATGTTCACCTTCCACTAGAGTATCAAAGAGAAACTACAGCAACATTAAAAAAATTGTTTAAACATCTTTTTTCTATACCCATGGCCAGATAGGAAACAGTTTTAGATAAGAAATGAACAAACATTTTCTCTATTCTTTCTTCTTGATTAGATAGATAAGAAATAGGTAGTGTTATTTTTATTGGTAATATAAGTATCTAATGATATATAACTTCTCATAGTGGCTTGATGAGTTCTATATACCCATACATAACAAGAGATACTTAAATGAAGAAACACTGCTGCAGTTTGGACCAAGGAATGTCATTTAGCCACCCACTACTGATGCATTGCAGTGGTAAGGATAGGCAGTCCTAAAATCCCCAGTTCTGCTGCAGACATTTGATTGAGTGCAAGTAGTAGAGAGCCGCATCTCCTTAAACTCAAGTACTGTATGGATGTATGAATACTAACCAGAACATAAAATATTAGAAGAATCAGCATTTAAAATCTGAACCTTTAGCAATTAGGGAGTGATAAAATTTTTATCAGTTAGTCTTTTAATTCTGGTACAAGAAAGTTATTCATTTGAACTAAATCAAATACAAATTAGAAAAAAAAAAAAAAAAACTGGAGGCCTTCTGAGAACCAGGAGAAGAAAAAGAGAAAAGACTGGAGCCAATACTCTTTAGCCTCTGTTAGGTAAACTTTTCACTTGTCCCATGATGTAAAATGCCTGTTACTGTGGCAGCTGTTGGCAACTGCATCCTTCTAAGTGCTGAGGTCAATAACTTTAGATAACCATTGATTCTTGCATCTCATATATAGTCCATCTCATATACAATACTGTCCTGAGTCTTCAAACAGATCCAGAATATGACCAAATTTTATTACCACTATGGCTCTCACTCTGACCATCATCTCTCATCTAGATTCCTGAATGAGCCTCCTAAATGAGCTGTTTCCAATCCTTCCTGACAGCCTAGGCTCAATCTAACAGCTGGCATAATCATTTTAAAACTAAGGTAGATCTCATCTGTTCAAAACTCTGCAACGAATTTTGTTTCACTTTTAAAAAACAAAAAACTGAAACAAATTTCTTATTATGATGTGTGTGGTTTGTGGCCATCAATAGCTTTCTGCTTGATGGCCCAGTAGCCAGCCTATGCTTACGCACAAGGCAGAAAAGACCGTTTCCAACATCTACAGGTTACAGCTTTATGGAGCCAGAAAGTTTTCCTCATTTCCAAATGTCTGTCCCCCTTTTACTGATGAATAAAAGAAACTAAAGCAAGAGGTTCTTTATGTCCAACCTATAACTTTAATCTTTGTTGGACAACAAATGTCTTTTAGGGGAGCAAAAATATACATTGTTGGACATTTTTTCTGTTTAAGAGCATATGAATTTCTCGTATCTTTTTTGGCAGTAAACTTGGATAGAAAAATAGCAGTAAGGAGAGAGATAAATGGAATAAAATCTTAAAGAATGAGGAAGCAGAAGACAGACTACAAACATAAGCAGCATCATAATTTTATGAAGGGCTAAAACTAAAATTGATTCATATTAAAAATTTAGAGGCCTTTAAAAAATTCACTATGAAAAATAATAGTACAGGGTTGTTACAACTCAAGAAATACAAACTATATAAAGGAAGAAAACCTTCACTCTCCCTTGTAATTCTATCCCCAATACCATCAAGATGTATGATTTTAACAGTTTAGTACATATATATATATATATATATATATATATATATATATATATATATATATATATATCCTTCCACTGAGACACAGTTAAATTTAAAGCATGTCCCTAATGGTAAATGAACTAAAACTTTTACAATTGATACCATTATTTTCTCAGGTTAAGGTTATGTTAAAAAAATAATTTTGACTTCTTTCTATTTAAAGGTGATTATTTTATTAACAGAAAAAGAAAAAGAGTTCAAATGCAAAAGAGTTCTAATTACATCTCTAAGTCTTGATACTAATCTTACCAGCTCTTAATGTTACCAGTTTTAAGTGTTATCATTTCAGCCTTGTGTTCTTTTGCTCAGTTTGAGGTAGAAATCACAAGAAGCAAGCAAGCAATATTATCCAAATGAGGCTATAGATGTTTCTAGCATTAGGGAAATAGTTTCCCAGACTGTTGCCCAGGGACTCCAGGAATAAACCTTATATACCTGAAAAGGGTGGGCTCACACAGGTGCACCATCCACTCTTGCACAGGATCCCACTACTGCAACCCCAAGAAGGTCATATATTAGACAAGTTCAGGCATATGGTGCCTAGGATATAGTCCTTGGTGGAAATATTTCTTTTTTTTTTTTTTGGTGGGGGGGGCAGCTTGAGTTAGGCAGGAAAGGTTAGTAAGCAATTTTTTTTGTTTATTTTGAAGTTGTCAAAGGTCATTCACTCTTCCAGAAGAAAATAAGATGCTATTTTCCAAGTAAAAATTTGTTTAATTATTTTACCTAGTGGCAGGCCCTGTGCTCAATAAGAACTGTTCATGACAGTCCTCAAAAGAAGCAGCAAAGCTTACTCTCTTTTACAGATGAGAAAACTGACGATTGAGAATCTTAATACTTAACACTTGGGACAAACAGTAAGTGGCAGGGCCGTGCTGAGAGGCAGCTTGGCCTTGGGAGGCACCACTGTGTGATATTTAACAGCTTGGAACATTAGGTCCAACCCAAATCCGGTCCCAAGTCTCAATTTTGCCAATAAATGCTAGCTGCTGAACACGTCTCCCTCCTTTTATGCAATATTAAATAACATCTTTAGAATCACAATTAAGAACTAGAAATTACTCATGAGGAATTCCCAAAGCTCAGGAGAATATGTTCAAACTGGCATTTCTGTTTTTTTAAGGAAGTGTCCATGTAATATCACATTCAAGTTTTAACTATCTTTCTGTCAGGTCTTCACATGTTCAAAAATTATGTTTTGGATTAATTTTTGTTTTCTAAAACAAAAGGGAAGTGCTTTTCATTTCTTTTGAGAAAAGTGGAAGAATAACCAAAGTAACAAAGTTGGTAAGTCAGCTCGGCAGAATATAAATTTATACATCCAAGTCCTAGTAAATCATATCTTTGGTTTCTTAGCACCATTTTAGAATATAGGGAAAGAAATATAACCAAGGGCATGGCTAAAACTGGAACTAAAATAAAAGCCAGAAGACAAAGTGCAAGACTGGAACAGGGTGAAAACAAAGTAAGTATATGTAGCTGAACCACTTTTGGGAAGGAGGGAAAAATCATCTCTTATTCATCCTTTCAAAGAAGGTAGAATCTAGGATAGAATGACAAGTAAGTTTTATCTCACATATAAGCTTCATGTGATTGGTAGTGGCTGTCTGGAGGTTGTGCCGGGAGGGATTCTAGGGCTCCCTTTGGACTCAGAGAGTATTATGAAAACTTTGATATGCTAACTTGGGCATAAAGTTTGCAATGACACCATCTACACTGTGCATTTGCTACCTCTTGACTGTAGGACAAAGAAGAAATGGGGACTAATAATCACCAAGGACTCTCTTTATATCAGGTGCTTCAGACACATCCTCTTATTAAAGTTTCATGAATGCAATGAAGTAGAAATTATAAGGCACATATTAAGGATTAGGAAAATCCTCCTCAGAGCAAGTAACTAGTTGCCACTTGTAGAAAGAGGGAAAGAAGCAATAACTGTGTCAGAGGGAAGGCAGTACTCATGCGAAGTGTCTGAGCTGATGATTGTCACTCAGGAAGAACCTATGTACACAAATGTCCTACTATCCCACCGCTTTCAGAATTTCCAATATGTCTTACTTTAAGCATGACAAATACTCTGCAATCTAAATTGTCTCATTCTTCAAGATGTGCCATTATGCTAATTATAACCTCTTATAAACGGTGAATAATTTTTCCCTTTGGAAATTATGTTAAAATTTGAAAGAGACTTTATTCAAACTCTGATTACTCCACCTAGACCACAAAGATATTATTTTAGAACAATCAAGATGAAATCATGCTAGCCCAATAATACTGAACTCATTATGGTCTCTGTTAATACCTTGACCTGCATCTTGGATTAGTTATTCTTTCTCTGTTGGACTTCATATTTGCCACAGGGAGCTGAACCAGTCCCTCCATGCAGATTCCCAAATGCTCGGATTTCTACCAATTTGAAATCAACTTCTACTTAAAAAAGTTAGAAAGGACTTATTATGGTAAGCCTAACTATGATGTTGGTTGAAAACAAAGAATAAGTCTCTTCTTTTTTTCAAATTGTACTAGACATTTTAAGACTTGTTGGGCATCTGCTACCTGAAAGCCCTTTGCTGGGTCCAGATACCCAAGGAAAATCATCCACTCTGTCAGCATGTGTGTACCAAGCACTGGCAAACAAGGCATTGTGTGATGGGAGTGGAATTTAAAGCTGTATCACACATAAATTTGCTCTGGACTACAGAATAAGAAAGGTACCCAAGTAACTAAAATGTATAGCAGAAAGTAAAAACAAACGTAAGAGTTATAGATACATTTCTGCGGAAGGTAGGAAGAAGGGCATTTCACCTCCTATGGAACCAGGAAAGTGTTCAAAGAAGTCTTCATGAATTGAACTGTATGTTCTAGTCTTCAAAAAAAAAAAGTAAATCTCAGCCAAAAAGGGAAAAGCACAAAGAGGGCGATGCAGGATGAAAGTCCACCATGAGCAAGGTAAGGAAGTGGGAACATGCAGAAAAGGTAGAACAGTAAAAGTACATTTGGGCTGGGATGAAAGGTCCTGGAAGAGAGTAGTGGTGAATTATAATGGAAAAATAGAATCTTCATTGCCAAAGGAGTTAAAGACCTTATTTTCTAAATTTAATGTTTTCGAACAGGAGACTAAAAATCTTAGCCAACTGCCAGATTACCTGGCAGCAGAATGTAGGGTAAATTGAGCTGAGAAGATCCTGGATATGGGGAAGTGGAGTAGAATTACTTCAAAGATCAACTGAGAATTAGCAAGTGCCCAAGTTGGCATCATTACAGTGAGAATGGAGAAAGTGAGGCAGGTGCAAAGGCTAATACTAATCACCAGTAGCTAACGCCTACTGTGTGTTTACTATGAATCCAGGACTGTTCTGAGAATAAGGGATTAGCCCATTTAATCTTCACAATAATCCTAAGAGTTAAGTCTTATGATTTTCATTTTACAGATGCAAAAACTGAGGCACAGAAAGATTAAAACATTTCCCCAGGTCACCCACATAGAGATCATCCACATCATCATAGAGAGTATCCTGTTGTTGAACACTTTTTTTTGCAAAAATGAGATTAACATTACATGGTCACTGACTGATGATCCTTTCAGGGAGCTGCTGCTTGTAATGTGTAATAAATAAAAATAATAACTAGACAAATAAAATGTATAATATGTAAAATAAATGTTCTCAGCTTACTCATAGCTGATTACCTTTGCTTGACTCTTTAGATATAAATTCCTAAATGATCAACCCCACTGCTCAGAGAGCAATTCTGCTTAGCCCATCTGCTCTTGCACATGCATAAAATAAGTGAGATGAGAGATTCTTTTGTAAATTTAATAGAAGAGTTCTCACCTTTTTCCCCATTGTGTGATGGCTCACCTTGTCTTTGGTGTGCAAAAGTGTGTGGCTATATACCAAGGAAGCCAAAGATAAGGACTCAATAGCAAACTCCTTCCAAACTCCCCTCAACCAAACTAACTCAGACATGATCCCCTCAGCTTTTAGCCACAAGAGTGGACTTAAGCTGAATCAGTGATTAGGAGCAGAGTGTCTTCAGAGAAGTATAGGCTGCAGTAGGCTATTTTGAAGGAATATAGAATTCTACCTACAACTCTGCTTTTCCCTAATTCTCAGCAGCAACTCTGATATTTGCAAGAATAGTTTATGTCCACTTCAGAGCAACCTATGCGTAGTCTGCATTTTGCTGCTACCATGCCATTTTTATTCTCATTTATTTTATTGCTTTTTGTTTATTTGCCTGTCAATTGGAAGACCCAGGAATACAATGACATACGCAACATGAAGGCTGGAAAGGAGATATGTCACTGAGTGATTAAAAGTAAAAGGTATTCATCTCTAAAAACTGAAATCAATGCCAGCTATAGACTTTCAAGGAATTGGCCGTTGCCTTAGCATTCAGTTCAGTGCCCTGCTCCCAGAAGGTCTGTCACATCTGTGTTCTGGCTGGCAGAATTCAGTTCAGGAAAAATCATAGTTGTCATTAAATAAAGCGCATTTAATTCTCAGCAGGGAAAATTAACTGCCTTCACAATATTGTTCTCAATGTAAATATATTGTATATTAAATTCCAAACATCTACTAATTTGTTTTAAATTGGCCTAATAATAATTATTGCTTAAAGTATGGCAATGAAATACCTTCTGCCTTTTGAGAAAGCTAATTTTGACAACAGGTGCTTTTTATGCCACTGTATTTTTCCTATAAAGATAATTATCACTTAATTGTAAATGGCAACTGCTTTAAGTGTATTTTCATTCATGATGATGATTTGATTGACTATTGGAGTTCCCATCCCCACCACTATACTGAAGAGTCTAATCTGTTGAAATTTTCCAAAAGGCATCATTGAAATCTTTATCATCAACCCACATTAGTTCATTCTGTCACAAACTCTTGGCTATGGGGGAATGTCTTTTATAAAAGACAAAGACAATTATCTTTTTTCTTTTGGTTCAAAAAAATTTGAAAAACTGAAAAAGCATTGCATGTGGCTTCAAATCATACATTTCCCCAGTTTCTTACTCAAAACCAAACAAGCTTTCAAGAAAACTAATTTAGATAAAGTGTTTTGTTTGAAGGATACTATTGTATTTAAAAAGGAGTTCTCTAGATTTAAAAAAAAATGTAATGCTGGTAATACATCCAAGACTTTTCATATTTTAGAAAGTAGTTCCTATAGTCTTTGAAATCTAGTATAATTATTTTCTTCAAAATATATAGTAAATGTAAAAGTGACAAGATTTGGTTACATATTCTTCAAACTCATCCAATGTTTGAGTTAAAGACCATAGACACATGTTGATCTCCATTTGTTTTTCATCAGAAACAGGGATGCTGAGTTCATCAGTCTCAGAGACATTCTGCCCTCTTTGGAAGCCTATGCTATCACAAGAATAACAGGTAAAATTGCCTTCTGTCCCATTCCTACTCCTTTTTTAACTTCTTAAAGAGATTCAGCTGCATGATCTTTGGCACATCCAGCTTCTTCATTCTTTGATTGCCACATCTATGAAATTGTGTTAACAAGATAGCCTGAATTTTTGCAAACCAAATGATATATACTACCATGAGTTCTTAGAAAAGTCACACTTACATGTTAAACATTCAAATAATATAAACTATTTTATGTTCATTATTTTAAAATTGTATATCCTTGTTAAGCATCTTCTCAGTGCCAGGCGCTGCGCCGGGTAAAAGAATGAAATATAATCTCTATCCTCTAAGACAGAGGTTATCAAACTGTAGCCTACTACAAACTTGTCTTTGCTTGGTTCCAAAATTGAAAATCAATTCTATGTTTTTAAAGGGTTGTAAAGAATAACAAAGAAGAATAGGTAATGAAGACCTATAATAGTCCCCAAAGTCCAAAACATTTACTATCTGCCATTTACAGAATACATTTTCTAAGTTCTGGCTCTAGAAGGACCAGAAATGTCCTGGTAAGAGAGAAGAGGGTATTTTAATCTTTTTAGGGCAGTTGGAGAAAAGCTTTACAGAAGAAGTTATATTTAAAGTAGGACTTGTAGAGTGGGTAATATTTCATCAGCCTAAGAAGGGTAAGTTGTATGCACAAAGGAAAAAGAACACACACACACACACACACACACACACACACACACACACACACACGGTGGTGTGTTCCAGGAATTGTGGTTAATTGAATATGGCCTGACCATAGGTGCATATGTGGGTAGGAAATGGGGCAGTGTCAGGTGGGGAAGGGGAGAATTCATGGCCCAAAGCTAGGGTGGAAGGAGACATAATATAAAGGGCCTTAGATGCTCTATTAAAGACAGGAACTTGGATCTGAAGGTAAAGAGTTATTGCCAAAGGTTTTAAAGCAAAAGAATGACAAAATTTGACCAGTGACTCAGAACAATAATTTAGGCAATGGTACAAAAACTAAATTATAAAGAAACTTTCACTTTGGGCCAAGATGGAATACTAAGAAAACCAGATTTAACCTTCTGCTGAAACAACTTAAAAAATACTAGACTAACTACAAACCAACTTTTCTTTCTTTTTTTTGCAGTATGAGGGATGGAATCCAGGGACATTCTACCTCAGAGCTATACCCCCATCCTCCTAAAAGGGTGTGTTACTTGCTAGGCAGGATACAAGCAGACTCTAATATAATTTTCTTTCTTTTTAATCACTTGAGATACATTATATCTAAGAATACAGTCTAACTGACTAGCTAAGGAACAAAGGAAGTCTCAAGAGCAGAATAAAAGTGAGGAGCACATATCCCCTGGAGTGCAGAAGTAATGAGTGCAGCAACCTGAAGCCAGGGTCTTGGGGACTGGAGATTAGTCAGGTCTTAAAATAATATGCTTCTCCGACCTTTAATTCAAGTAGACTTCTGAGTTCCAAAAGTCCCAGTAGCTTGCTTTCATTGTCTCCAGAATTAAGTTTTCTTTCTCATGTATTCTCTTTCCTTCTAGCTTTCATCTATTTCAAAAGCATTAGTAGTACTCGGACTTCTTTACACAATGATCCTCAAAGAAATTCTGCACTCAGTTTGGTTTAAAATGTAATAGAAGAAAGAGAAATCTAAGTCCAAAATAACTGCTATTTTAAAAATAACAACATGAAGTCCAAAAGAATGGGATTACTCAAAAGAGGCAGCCCCCTAAGGAAATACAGAACAATAACCCATAAAAAGCAATTAAAACATTCTTGGTATACTCCAAAGTAGTCAGAAGAATTAATTACAAACTTCATAGTTACATTATGAAAATTTACACCAAGGCGAGAGGCAAGAAGTGACCAAGTCAAAAGGGCTTAATCATAGAGCATCTTAATAATGTCTCTCCCAAGAAATCACTGGTCTCTTCTCTTACTGAAGTACTTTTTACTATTTCTTTCTTTTTTTCTTTTTGTGGTACTGGGGATTGAACTCAGGGGCATTCTACCTCCGAGCTATACCCCCAGCCCTGTTTTTTATTCTTTATTTTGAAACTGAGTCTCACTAAGTTGCAGAGTGCCTCACTAGGTAGCTGAGGCTGGCTGCGAACCCAGGTCCTCCTGTCTCAGCCTCCCAAATGCTGGGATTACAAGCGTGTGACACCACACCTGGCTCTTTTTACTATTTCGGAATAGCCTTTACATTAATTTTTTCAAATACCCAGTAAAGTTCATGAGAGACACCGACAGGTAGTGTTAAAACAGTCTCCCTCAGGTCTTACATGCTGAAAAGTAGTAAGAGCATACATATGTAGGACAGTCAGCAGGCTTCAAAACACCAATCAGAAGACACACCCAACAAACACACAAACACACTCTGACTGTATGAGGAAGGTAGATTATGTGTGTGTGTGTGTTACTGGAGATTGAACTAGGAGCATTCTGCCTGTGAGCAATACCACTAGACCTTTTTTATTTTTTTTGTTTTGAAACAGGGTTTGCTAGGTTGCTGAGAGTCTTGCCATGTTGCTGAACTGGTCTAGAACCTATGATTCCTCTGTCTCAGTTCCCAAGTACTGGGATTCCAGGCATGCACCACCACATCCAGTGGTAGACAGCTTTTAACATAACGGCATTTGTGATTCTCCATAAAATGTCATTTTTCCCTACAACAATATCCTACCAACCTAAGGTTCTGCCTGCCTCTGATCAAGCCTAAGATTTGAGTCATTAGAAGCACAAATAAATTAAACAACAAAGACAACTATAGAGTTCTCAGAAGACTTCTTCTGCAATGCAGCCATCACTTAGGAACAGAAGAGAGAGATCTTATCCTATTAGGAGTTGCTCTAGTCACATTCCAAGCTAATTTCTAGTTCAGGGCTTAGCAAAACAAAGTCCACAGGTCAAACTTCGTCTGCTGAATTTTGTTGTTGCTATTGTTGTTGTTTGGTTTTTATTTTTTATAAAGTGAGTTTTGTTGGAAAAATCCAAAGTCCTTCACTTATGTAGTAACTATGATCACTTTTGTGCTGCAACAGGAGAGATGAGTAGTTATAATACTGATCATATGAACCACAAAACCTAAATAATTTATTATCTGGATGTTTAACGGGGGGCTGCTAACTCTACCTTTTTCTTCATAAAATTCTCTATGCTCTGCTCTCATTCACCTATTGGCTCTATGCTTAGACTCTGGCCACCCAGGTCAAAAAGATCACAGCCAAGATGACAATATTCCTAGGCAGAAATAAACCATAATTTTCTTATGCTTTTCTGTTAGAGCTTTTCATAGAAACCTATAGAATGTTCTAATTCACTAGTTTTGACCCAAAAAAAATCCCAAGCCAATGCCTGATCCAGTCACTAGAAAGGAAAATGTAATTGCCACTATTGTTAAACTATCCAGAATCTGAGACTGGGATGAGACAGCCTCTCCCAAAGAAAATGGCTATGAAAAAGAGACTGAATGCCCAAACCAAAGCAGGACTTTCTTAGAAAAAGGTGAGGAAAATGAATATTGGCTACTAAGGTTACTAATAAAGGGAGAATACATATATCCGTCCCTTGTTTATTGACAGTGGAAAATACTAACAAGAAAAATCCAAAAGACATTGAAGAGGACTCCAGAGAGGAACTATTGAGGGCATGTGTACCAGACATTTTGGAATTATTCTAGAACAAACCTGCCAGAATCCAAGAGAATGAATGGTTTATTGTTATGTGAGACTCCAATAAAAATGCAACTTATAGACTCTCTTACAAAGTAGCAAGAAGGAAAGCAGAATAATCATGCTGTTCTCCTAGAGAAAATTCTCTAGAGTCATTCTCTGACCATTTGTGCTTAATAACTGTGTGATAGTTATATCTAATGCAAGTCATGAATGCAGATCTAAATAACTTCTAAGAACTATTGTTAGAAAAGAGTTTGTAAGGTATCCTTTCCTACTAACACTAATCAATAAACCTGTTACATAGGATATCTTTATGTATAACATTATAATACCATAAACACTTAAGATTTACTACTTATGCTTTTACCTCCCCAGAAAGACTTTTCACAATTTCATTATGAGAAAATTATCTTTAAACATTTCCCATGTAGAGCTCCTTCCTGATACTTGAGAGGACATGACAAGTGGCTTAAGTACAGGCAAGTCTGGACAAACTAAAGTATATTTTTTCAGTTGAATAATTTTATGGGTTTTGATCTTTAATAGCATGTATATTTGATACCACCCATTTAGCACTCAAATGTACATTGCTGTATCTTATTAAGGGTTTCACTAAATTATAAGTTCCTTGACAGAGTATATGTTCCCACAGGGTAGGTATTTTGTTTCTTCATGATATACTTTGCCCATCACAGATGTTCAGTATAAATGGAATACTTTCTTTATTTGGGGGGGGGGCGGGAAGGGCAATTCACTTTTCAAGGAATTTGTGTTCTAAAATTTTACCTATAAAAGAGCTTGAAGTTTTAACCAGGTTTTTCTCTTAAAACAATGTTAGACATAGTAGTTAGGTCTTCAGTGTAGCTACAAAAGTTCCTTATGAAATAATGCAGCTAATATAGTTTGTCTTTTCAATGAAAAGTCTTAGAAAACCATACTAATAAAAGTTTGCAAGGATCACCTTGGAAATTCATGATTTCAAACCACAAAGGGTGGCCTTAAAGAGTAGTCCTTACTACTGCCAATTTCTCTAACATGTATAGGAAAGGAGGAGGGGAAAGTGGGGTGGGATCCTCAAGGGACTACACCAAGAGTTGTGCATGCATGTTTTTATTACATCAAACCTCACTATGATGTATAATTTCAGTGCACTAATAAAAGTATAAGTAAAAAAGTAATAACTTCCATGGTCATCATGGTAAGGAGAGCTTCCACAATAAAAAGCAAACAAACAAAAAAGCACCCACTGGATATAATGCCTAATGTCACTGGTTAAAATACCATTCTCTTTTGCAATCACTAGAAGAAAATTCTTTATCTCGCTTTTGTATGGCAGCATGGGCAGAAAAATCACAACAGCCCACAAGCAGTTTTTTTTTTTTTCTGAAGAATAGTTGTACTATTTATAATAAATTAGTACTTTCGGTTTGATTAAGTAACCAGGAAAAATCTCATATGTCATTTGCATTGGAGAGAGAGAAAGACAGCTCAGGGAGAGAAAACAAAGCAAGAGGAATAATACTGTACAATATATCAATTAGTGAGGATGATGTTTTTCAAAGTATTGGTATAAGCACTACATGTGTTTAAATTCTATTTCTAAAATCTTTAGTTAAAAGGCATCTCTCTTCAATTTAGGGTTGAATCCTATGGCCACCCAAGAGATTTTTTGCTTCTCTTTGTATAGATTTTATCACAAATATAGAAATTGCTATAATCCTTTGCCTCTGTTTAACAACTCAAAACCAATCCTTAGAGTAAAATTCAAATCATTGTGCTGAAGAGGAGCTGTTTGCTCCCTGCAGCTTGTTTTATAATTAGCATAATTAGCCAAGGGTGGCTAAAAGGGGAAATGATATCATTTGCTCCCCATGAATCCGCCCTGGGATGTCTCAGCACTTCTCACTAATGGAGAGAGCAGAGATCTGGTCAACCTTGCTCTTCAATTGGACTTGAATCAGAGAGTTAATTTCCAATAGCCAAATTACCTACACTTTAAAACTGGTTCAGCGTTGATTACTTATCCATCAGTATGTTTAATTAAAGCACACAAAACAAAATTACTGTCTAGGTGATATTTTGTCTAGGCTCAAATTTGTCTATAAATAGCTATATTGAAACCATGAAATAGCTAGTGTTGAAACCACATTAAAAATTACTAGGGGAAGACTGTAGGGTAAGACCAGTGAAGGACCAGAGCTGAGCCTGCAGCTCCAATTATTGGATGGTAAGATAAGGAAATGCCACCAAAGAAAACTAGGAAAGAGCAGTCAGAGGAATAGGAGATGTTGAAAAGTGAGAGGGAATGTAAAACCAAGAGATAAGATTTTTTGTGTGTGTGGTACCAGGGATGTAACCCAGGGGCATTCTACCTCTGAGCTACATCCCCAGTCCTATTTTTATTCTTTATTTTGAAACAGGGTGTCATTAAGTTGCAGAGGGCCTCACTAAGTACCTGAGGCTGGCAGCAAACCTACAATCCTCCTGTGTTAACCTCCCAAGTACTGGGATTACAAGTATGGGCCACCATAGCTGGCATAGAGATAAGATTTTCAAAGAGAGGAAAGAGCTAATCACTGAGAAGTTGCAGAAGATGACTAAAATGTCCATTGAATTTAGCAGTTTGGAAAGTTACTGGTAACTTGAATGGAAATGGTTTCTGGGGTAGGATTGAGGTCTAGGGTAGGATCCAGGCACCAATAGATAGAAGCTTTAATAGAAGGATTATATCACTCCATTCCTCTGCTTCTGAATGTAAATTCAAGCAATTAGCATACCCTGAATTTGTTGAAAATTTGTTCAATTAGGTGAAACAACACATCATGTGTGATATTCAAGGTGACACAGAAATCTTCCTTCTTGGACTAAGCTACATTCTCATGAGACTCACGCAGATGCAATTAATACTTCCATGGGATACAAAAAATAATAATGAATTATATTTGAAGACATATATCCAGTAGCCTTCATAAGGTTCCTTTCACAATGGATGATATGTGCAGATAGGAGTCAAGGTGAAGGAGAAGTCAACCAAAAATTAAGATAGCATTGACTTTCCTTTACCAGTCCCAGCACCAGTAGAAAACATGAGATCTCAGCTGGTGTAAGAAATACATGGTTTCTTGTTTGTTGGTTTTGAGTTTATGATGATGAGTGGTTTCACTTCCTATTATTGTTGCTCTTTGCTAATAAAATGATCATTTTTAAGCGAAGTCCATCTATAACTAGCATAGCAAAAATGTACTGTTTTCCATCCAAAGCATAGGTGTGGTATTTCTAGGCAAATATTTAAAAAGATATATGTGCTATGTTCTCAAGTTCTTCTCACTGAAATGAGAAAGGTTAAATAGTGACATTTTTCAGAATAAATTATTTGCATCCAACTATTACTAAGAACCATTATTGGTCAATTTCAGACATTTCTGCTCTGGTTTCTTTAAAAGTGCATTTCGCAGAATGAATTTTTTTTACTTTAAATTTTGTTGAAAATGCATATTTCATAAGTTTATATTTTCTCTTTACAGTGGATCTATGACTATATATTAAAATCTTTAAGTAGCTAGAAAAACAAGAAGAAACATGTCTCCTTGCTCAATTTAAATATTTTTAAATAAAAATGTTCATTTGCAACCAAATCTATTTCTCTACATTGTGCTGCATGTGTAGAACTGTTTATAGCACCATTATCATGAAAGTTTAGAGTTGAGAAAAAACTTAGAGATCCCCCCCAGTCATCTACTAATCTCAGAAAATCAACTGGTCTGCTTATCATTTTAATGAAGTTTAAACAATGTTTATGTTCAAGTTTCTAACCAGAGACATATGGTGAAAGTTGGAAATGACCTCTTGTCCTTTTGAAAAAACAAGATTTGAATACTACATTGTGGAAACTTCTCTTCTGGGAATATAAGAGTTCTAAGGTACAGTCTAGTCTTTAACCTACATATGAAATAGATAGAAAATAAGAAGAGAGGTGAGTGAGGGCAGAAGGAGAGATCATTCAAGCAGTCTTTGCTATAATTTAGGGATAAGAAGAGTCCAGTCAAGGTCTGGGGTGATGATGATGGGAAATGACAAATGAGAAGAGGGGAAAGATGTGGAACAGAAGAGTCAGTGAGCTAGAGTCCTGAATGATGTTGATGTACGTTAGGGATGGGAAGGGAGAAAAAGACATAAGGGCATAAAAGACTTAAGTTGTGAATTACAGTGAGATTGGGAGCACATTGAAAGAAATCATGGAAACCGAGAGCAGGACATGATTATAAGAGAAAAAACGATGAACTTAGTTTGGGATATATCAAGTTGAAGTGAGGGTAGGACCACCAAGTTAATTGGCAGAGAGGAGTTAAGCAAAGATCAGAAGAAAAGTCACAGCAATAGAAGTAGATTTATAAGTCATTTACATAAAGGTGATGGTCACATCAAAAATGAATGAGCAGTGTGAGGACAGAATAAAGAGAAGGAAGAGCAAAGAGTCCCTCCAGATGCACCTGAGAAAACCCATTATTTTAATGGGCAGCAAATGGAAGACAATTAGACATAAGAGATCCCCTGTCAAAGAAGTATAGGTTTATTTATTACTATTTCAGTACAGATAAAAGTGCTTAGAACCCCACAACTCTATATTGAAAGGTAACTGCAAATAGATTCTATCAGTAGAACTCTACAAATAAAGGAGATAAAATAAAAATAAATGAGACCCAAGAGGAACTAATTGAAAAATGCAATTTGAAAGTACTTCTGTGGTGACTATAATTTTTTAAAGAAGGGAAAAACACCTAAAATGTTTTGAAACAAGTGGTTAAAAAGGGAATTTTTAAATTTTTTCTCACTCTATTCATTTTTCATCATTTAGAATACAATTTTTGAACCTGAATATAAAATCCCCTCTATTTTGATCATTTTCCCTTTCTAGAAATATTGGATTTTCCATTTAAGGAAGAATGTAAGAGATTCTAATAGTAATTCCCTATTTTAAAAAGCTAACTTAGTGGTGTGGTATGTATCTAAAGTGCTTTACCTTCCAGAGACTCTTAGATCAACACAGTGAAAGACCAATAGTCTTTAATGGGGGTCATTTCCATGGTTCCTCACAGTAAGAAAAATAGGATGGAAACCACAAGCTCTTCCTCCCTCTCTTTCCCTATTCCAAGTCAGATTTATTTTATCCTCAGTACTTTCTTTATCTACAACTATGAGAACTTCCGGGAAGATGGCGTTGGAGTGAGACACCACTCTTCAGGTGCTGTGAGCTCGATTCAAATCTGCCATAGAGGCAGCTTTTTTTTTTTTCACTAGAGGCAGC
This sequence comes from Graphiurus murinus, assembly GCA_004027655.1. Lineage (NCBI taxonomy): Eukaryota > Metazoa > Chordata > Mammalia > Rodentia > Gliridae > Graphiurus > Graphiurus murinus. Next base: position 28,193 of record PVLC010018702.1, read on the forward strand.
TTCTTGACAGAAGAAAAAAAGCAAAAAAAGGTGAACAACACTATGAAAACTAAAATTAGAATCTGGAAGGCCGACCAGGGAGAGCAAAGAAGCCCGTCTGTGCAGCCGCGGTGCCACACCACTGCTGAGTGGCGGCCACCATTGAGCCAGCCCCCAGTGTGGGGTCTACTGACAAAGAAATATATAATGACCTTCTGCATTCCCAGCGAGCAGAGGTGGAGTGAGTGACTCCTGAACTCCTCATCCTAGCCAGGCAGCATATCGAGGCACCTTTGACAGTGACCGGAACACATGGTTCAACCAGCTTAAGCCCACGCGGGGCCACCTCAGCTCACCTCTCTCTACAGAGCCAGAGCAGAGATCACCTGCACTGCAGAGCTTGAATCAAAACTGCCGCAGGAGCAGCTTTTTGATGGAAGAAAAGAGAAGCAAAGCAGCAGAAAAGTGAACAAAGCAACAGGGGCAGCTGGTCGGAACCCAGAGAGCAGACCAGGGAGAACGGGGGACCCGGCATGTGCATGGCAGTGGCAGCCGCCATCTTGTCAGCCGCCATTTTGTCAGCCACCCACAGCAGCAAGGATCTACCCAAAAGATCTGCAGAAGTCAAATCAGGTCTGTTCTTACAAACTTGCAGAGATTTTTATTTTGTTTCTTGTTGTTGTTTTTTGTTTTCTGGGTTTTTTGTTTTGTTTTGTTTTTACTCTGTTTTCATTTTGCATTGCTTCAATTTATCTATGTTTGTTCGGAGGATTGGTTGTTTTGTTAGCTTTTGCTAGACCCTAGAAGTCAACACCTGAAACCCACCAAAGGCACCAATAGAGCGGGCAGAAGAAGTCCCAGAGTAATTGCAACTCAGTACAAGATATCATTCACAGAGAGAAAATAAAAATAAGAAACCTATAAATTTGGAGAAAGTGTGCAAGAGCAGCAAAGATATAAATTTAAAAACAAGGAAACCATGGGAATGAAAAATACCAAAGAAAAAATGAGTCAACACAATCCCACAATAACAGAACTCAACAGCACTGAATGGCAGAGATTACCAGGAGAACTAAAATAGAATAAATACATTTCTCAGGAGTAATGAGTCCTTGTTCCTTCTGCAAAGTGAAGACAGAAAATCCAAGAGTGGTTAATACATCTTATATTGGTTTCAAAAACCCAAGATGCAATATATAAAAACAAAGGTAGAATGTTCAATAAGGTGAGATGTCAAAAAGTAGAATGTCAATAAAGCTGACAACCTGGATTATTTCTTCAAATACATAAAATACATGCTCATAATGCCAGACAGAGTTTACAGGTATTGCACCTCTGAGCTATATCCACAGCTCTTCCTATTTTATTTTGAGACAGGCTCTCACTAAGTTGCCCAGGCTGGCTTCAAACCTAATGCACCACTGAGCCTGGCTCTTGCAACACATTTTTAAAATGGAAAAAGCATTCAAGTGACCCCTGTAGTAGACCTGCCAGTGCCTTCTGGAGAAAAAGCAAGTAGTGAGTGGATCCTTCATTGGAGAGCAAGGATTCATCCAGCTTCAAACATAGTTCATCTTAGATAGTGGTGATGATGATGGTAAAAGCAACAACAATAAAACTCCACTGTAATAGGCAGGCACTAGTATTCATGAAGCAATTGATAAGCATTATGTCATTCCCACCTCTGCCTCCCAATAACTCCAAGAAGTTGTTCCTATTGGCAATAAAGAAGTGAGAATTTATGGAAAATGCATAGAACCATATCTCACACCTAGTTATTGCTCTAAAATTGTTAGATATTCTTTAGATCATCATTTTATAGATGAGATAATTCAGTTAAGCAGCTCAACCAAGATCATACACAGTGAGTGGTATAATGCTATTTGAATCCAAGTCTTTCTGCCTTTAGAGTTAATCCAAGTCTTTCTGTCTCTAGTGTCTCTGGGCAATTCTGTTTCCCTGGGGGTCTATACCTCTATCTCTAGTCTCATTCCTCCATGTTCCAAAACCCTGCACCTGTATGTAATTTTAAAAGGCTAAGTCTGAAAATAGAACCAGTAAATATGGTCAATCAAAATTCTTTATTCCATGGAAATTCAAGTAACTTCAAATTCACCGATTTTATAAGGTGACAATTAATTTGCAAATGCTTACATATTGATGTGTTTACAGACCTGGCTGCATCCCTGAAGTAAATTGTCACCATTTCACCTCAGCTAATTGGAAATGAGAAAAATCCATCCTGTCTATGTTGGACACCTAGCTATATTTTAATTGCATATGGTAATATAAGTAGCTTCAACCTAATACCAGAAACACAGTTCTGAAAAACTGAATTAAATCCAGTTTCTGTCATATTTATTTCTTCTCACTGAATTTCATACAAATTACATTTTGTCTTCTATCAGAAACAACAATGGGTCCCTAAATGACATGTCTTCTGCAAACAAAATGCACATTCGAAAATTAAAAACCATACACTCATTATGTGTTAAAAGGTAAGCACGTGAATAATGACAATGAACAAAACATTACTAACAAATCTGTGCTGCAAATAAATCACAGAACTTAACACACCATAAGCCATGCTTGTAGCATGGTCTCAAAAGATACAGGCAGTCTGGCAATACTGTCTGCCTAATCTGCTTTGAAGGCAGCAGGAATTTGGGCTGAGCAGTGCTTCTGAGCTTTTCTATTTCCCTTATGGGTTCTTCAAATAATAGCACAAAGATATAATGAGTAATTCATTTATTTATACATTTCCTACCAAGTATTTTTCTCCTTAATCTACTTTAATGAACAGCTCTTCTAGAGAAAAGAAAGCTGACCATCTGGCAGACATAACCCCAATACTTGTTTTAGTCAGAGTAATTGAATATGAGGATGTGATGGGAAGAATGAGATTTTGCTCAACAGAGCTGATCGCAGTCAGCAATTCCTGGCTAATCAGCAGTTAATCCCACTTCAGCTGCATGAAACCTGAAGCTAGAAAAGACTGTAGGCCTCTCTGAGCACCCAGGAGTCACCTTGTACAAACAATGACTTCATCTAAGGAGGCACCTGTGCTTTCACACCATCTGACCCTTCTGGGCCTGTAAATTTAGCCCAAGTTCAGCTGCCCTCCTGGACAAGCTCAGCCTTCTTTGTGTGCCCTTGTACTTACCTCATATTGACTTCCATCTGTCCTGGTTCCCAGTACTACTTCCCAGAGGCAAGAATAATTTTTAAGTCTTGTTTTTCTGACAAGAGCACACATCTGGAAGGACATAGTCTACATCTAATTCTTGTAAAGCAAGTGCTTTTATAGCAAGTGCATACTTGATTGATCTAAATATAATTAAGTGCTTATGTGATATACTCTGCTAGAGCTGTGCTGCAG
>PVLC010018703.1:0-31867 GCA_004027655.1 Graphiurus murinus
CAGGTGGGTAGCATCCTGTGCCAGGAAGGGACTTTGCATGCTATGCCTGCATATGGTAAATAATTTAAGTATTTGTTATTTATAGTATTTTATTTTGTCTTTAAAAACAACTCATCAAATACATTATTGTTAGATGTTTTTCAGAAGAAGAAATTTTTGCAGAAAGGCTATCACTGGCTGGAGATCAGATAGTTGTGAAATATCTGCTTCACAATTGGCTCATTCTTTGAATGTGAACAAGGTACTATCAAATCACTGGACTGATTTAGCAAGAAACTGAGTAGTCTCTAGGAACCGAAAAAAAAATTAAGTCAACAAACTCTTTTACACTGTAAAAATGGATGAGAAAGTATTTCATTTTTACAGATATTGAGATTAGATATCTCATTCATGAGAAACTTTATCAATGTTTGAGCATAATACCCAACTCTGTTGCTGACTACCTATGTGTAGCACTTCTAAAGAAAAGGAAGAAGGACAGTAAAATACCTGAATGTTTCTCCAAACCTAGTCAAGTTGAGGGAACAATGTGAGCAATCCTGGACCAGAAAATTAAGATACATATTATCTCAAAGGCCACTGACTTTCTTTTATGCACACTGGGAACTAGGAGAAACTAGTGTTATCTGGAGAAAGCTACTTTCTTACACCTGTGCCAGGATATTTACTCCTTGAGATACTGGTTATACAAGCAAACTAAACAAGCTGATCCTGATGATGTCACTGCTTCTGCAGCCTCACATAAAACTCCTCTCTGAATGGGATCAGACACAGAACTGAGAGTACTGTGTAGAGGGTACATGTCACTTCTCCAGCCAGCCACCACTGGACAAAACACTGTGAGGGAGAGGAGGTGCTTGTTAGCAAAGCAACTTATCTGTCAGCCTGTTGCCATTGAACTCTTTTTGGAGCAGTCACTGATCTTTTGTAAGCTTTATGCAATAAGTTATATGTCTCCCATGCTTTCTCTGAGCACATGCTGTCTCTTTCTTTTGCTTTTCCATAACCTACCCCACTGTCCTGACACAATTGGGTATTAGACATTACACTATGTAACCTGAAACAAACTCTCTATGCTCCAATTTTTATATATGTAAAATAGTAAAATTGATTTTAGTAGATTTAAATAAATATAGACAACCTATCAGGACTGATTACTAAAAAATAGAAAATCTGAACTGGCTAGTAATGAGTAAGGAGACAAAATCAATACTAAAATATCTACCATCAAATAAAATCTCAGGACCAACTGACTTCACTGGAGAATTCCACAGAACATTTAAAGAATATTTAATCAGGAATGGTGGCACATACCTGTAATCCCAGTACTTGGGAGGCTAAGACTGAAGGATTACAGGTTTGAGGCCTGCTTCAGCAACTTAATGAGAAACTCAGGAATGTAGTGACACCCCGTTTCAAAATTAAAAAATAAAATAGAGCTGGAGGTGTAACTGAAAGGTAGAATGTCCTTGGATTTAATCCCAGTACCACGAAGAAGAGGAAGAAGGAGAAGGAGGAGAAGAAAAGAAGAAGAAGAAGAAGAAGAAAAAAGAAGGAGGAGGTGGAGGAGGAAGAGGAGGAGGAGGTGGAGGAGGAGGAAGAAGAGGAGGAGAAAATAATACCAGTCACTATCAAACTTTTTCAAAAATCTGAAATAGATAATATATTTGAACTCATTTTACAAGGACAGCACCCTAATACCAAAGCTAGAAAATCAAACTATAATATCCCTGAGAAATATCTTTGAGAAAATTCTAACATATGAAATTAAACAAACACATTGAAAAGATCATTCATCATGAGCAAATGGGATACAAAGGTGGCTAAAGATGCATAAATCTATAAATACCACCTTAATAGAATGAATGACAAAAACCATATGACAATCTCAATACATGTAGAAAAACAAGAAAAAAATATGATAAAACTGTACGTTGTTTCTTGATACAAATTCTCAACAACTTGAGTAAAGAAAAAAGGTACCAAAGAATAATAAATGACAGGTATGACAGATCCAAAGCCAATATCATGTCAGCAGTGAAAAGCTGAAAGCTCTCCTGCTAAGATGTAGGATATGATAGGACATATAATCTTCATACTTCTATTTAACATGGTACTGGAAGTAACAGAGTAATTAGGCAAGACAAAATAATGAAAAACATATAAAATAAATAAATACTTGCAGTCCACATGATCTTACAGAAAAAAGTCCACCAAAATCCTATTTGGATTAATAAAAAAATCTAGCAGAGATGCAGGATATAAAATCACAAAAAAGTGATATTTCTACACTAACAGCAAAGTATTTGAAAAATCAAAGAAAAAAATCCATTTGCAATAGCTACAAAATTTAAATTCTTAGAAATAAACTTAACTAAGAAGGTAAAAGATTATACACTAAAATTATAATGCATTGATGAAAGAAATTGAAGAAGATACCAATAATGGGAAGATACCCCACACTCATGAATTAGAATTAATACAGTGAAAATGCACATGCTACGCATAGCTACCTAAAGATTCGGTGCAATCTCTATAAAAATTCCAATGAAATTTTTCATAGAAATAGAAAAAATAATCCCCAAATTCTTATGGAGCCACAAAACACCTCAAATAGTCAAAGTGATATTGGACAAAACAAATAAAGCTGGAGGCGCTGTACTATGTAAGTTCAAAATATATTGCAAAGCTTTTGGCTAATCAAAATTGCATATCAGTGTAAAACCAATGACATAGATTAATGGATCAGAATGGAGAACCCAACAATAAACCCACACATTTGAAGCCAACTATTTTCAACAAAAATGCAAAGAACACATTGCACAGAATGGATAGTCTCTTCTAAATAAATGGCATTGGAATAACTGGATATCCCAGAAGGTTGAAGATATCTCTTACTTATCTCACATCTTATATAAAAACAAAATTAAACACGAAAAAATACTTTTTTTTCTTGTGGCACTGGGAATTGTATCCAGGGGATTCTATCTCTGAGTTACACCTGCAGCCCTATATTATTCTTAAATAGAGCTGGAGGTTTATTTTGAAGCAGGCTTTCACTAAGTTACAGTGTTTTATTTTGAAACAGAGTCTCACTAAGTTGCTGAGGGTCCTATTAAATTGCAGAGGCTAGTCTCAAATCAGATCCTCTTGTCTCATCTTCCAAGAACTGGGATTACAGGTGTACACTACTATACTCAGATAGTATAAGATTTAAATGTAAGACCTAAAACTGTAAAACTAGTAGAAAAAAACACTAGAAGGGTATCATGACATTAGTCTTGGCAATGTTTTCATGGAAAGGACTTCAAAAGCACAAATGACAAAAGCAAAAACAGACAAAGAGTATTACAGCAAACTAAGAAACTTCTGTGCAGCCAAGGAAACAATCAACAGAGTGAAGAGACAGCTTATGGAACGGAGGCTGAGACAGGAGGATCACAGGCTCAAGGTTAGCCTCAACAACTGAGCAAGACTCTCAAAAATTTAGCAAGACCCTGTTTCAAAGTAAAAAGCCTGGGGCTGTAGCTTAAAGGTAGAATGCTCCTGGGTTAAATCCTTAGTACCCCACCCTACACACACACACAAAAGAGCAAATGATCTGAATAAACATTTCTCAAAAAAGATATGCAAATGCCCCACGGGTATATGAAAAATGGAAAAACGCAATATCAATATCGCTAATTAACAGATAAATAAAAATTAAAACCACAGTGAGATATCATCTCATACCTATTAGAATGGCTACTATTAAGATAAAAATTACAAGTGTTGGAGAGGATGTGGAGGAATGGAGACCATGTACGCTATTGATGAAAATGTTAATTAGCACAGCCATATAGAATACAGTGTAAAGGACCCTCAAAGAATTTTAATATATATATATATATATACATACATATATGTATATATATATATGCATATATATTCCAACAAACCCACTCCTGAGCACATATTCAAGAGAAAAACATCAGTATATATCAGATATCTGACCGCTCGTGTTCACCTCAGTATCATTCACAATAGCCAAGATATGAAATCCATCTAAGTGTGTTTCAATAGATAAACAAAGAAAATGAGAAGTATATGTACACAGTGACGTAGTGTTCAACCATAAAACTAAAGGGGATGCTGTCATTTACAACAACATAGCTAAAGCTGAAACATATTAAGTTAAATAAGTCAAGCACAAAAAGACAAATACTGCATAATCTCATGTATATATGGAGTCTGAAACAGTTGAATTCAAAGAGAATAGTAGAATAGTGGTTCCCAGGGGCTGGAGCTGGATAATGATGGGTTGGGAAGATATTGTTCACAGGACAAACAATATCATTTAGAAAGGAGGAATAAGTTTGGGAGATCTGTTATGAGACATGGTAATTGTAGTTAATAGTAATATATTGTATTCCTGAGAACTGCTATGCGAATAGCTATATAAGTGTTCTCACTACACAACCCAAAGGGAAAAGGTGAGGTTATCAAAAACTAGAAATTTTAAGGAAAGACCCACAGACCTTTCACTCAGGACTCTGAGAAGACACTGCAAAGCTCATGTTAGAATCTGTGGGAGTTGAAAGAGTACCCCTATGTGGCTGGGCTCAGACCCTGAGGTAGGGGTATCATTTGGTTGGCACCAGCATTGCCACCAGGCTGGTGCAAGGTGGCGAGATAGCTGGGGACTAGCAGCAACTGCAGCTGCCCAAAGGACAGGGCCAATACCAGAGCAATGCCAACAAAAACAGTCAGCCAGCAGGGAGGCGACTTCCCTTTCTGCCCCTCTTGACCCACTTAATTCTAGTGTTTCTGTTGGCAGAACTAGCAGAGATCTGGTCACAGTGGTAAAGTCACAGTAAGGAGAGTCTGAATGATGAGTCTCTAGCTTAGAAATAATAGCTTAATAACTATCACATTCATGTTCGAAGATGAGGACTAAAATGTAAACATTTCATAATAGTTTTACCATTTTACTGTGAAATGGAAATCATTCCCACATGATTTCATTGCTCTATTTAACTTTGTTATGGCTAAAAGTGCATCTCTCTGTTGAGGGATCTTGAAGGTAAGTGAATGCATTACAATAATCACCAACTACTTAAAGACCATCACTGAAAGGAAAAAAATATTTTACTTTCATTATAATTGTGTTTAGTGCAAGCAAAATTTTTCTAGACAAATTAATGTAGGTGAGAAGGAATTATAGAGGAAAGCAGATGCATCTTTGTGCGAATAAATAACCACTACATACCAAATGAGAAAGTGAGAGCAAAGGAAGACTAAGTGGCGGGTGAAGACACTAATAAATGGCGGCCTTGGAACATTTTTCATGATTTCCGTACTTTTGCACATGAAGCAGAAAAATCCATTTTTATAAACAGAGCTTGTCTGCTGGACTGTGATCATCTTAAGGCTCCTTTAAGGGAAGAATCTGCTTTCACAATCAGCCATGTAAGTGTTCAAAGGTTTCAGGTATTTGCTGTTCCGTTGGCCACAAACAATGTTCACAGCCCTATGAGTCCCCCAGAGGGCAGATCATAACATGGCCGAAGGAATTGAGCAAGAGGGGGGAGATCACTCCAAGTGGAAGCCAGCTCTTTGTTATTTAATCTTACAATTGACCACCCATTGCCTCTGCTGCAGGTCACTAAATCCAGCCCACACTCAACGGGGCAAGACTTTCAGAATGCAGGGATCCCTGGGGCCATGGGAAGGTTGCCTATGGCAGAGCCTAAATGCAATGCTTGCAAAAACAGGGAGATCTGTGCCCTGTGCTCTGAGACAAAAAGAGTGGGCATCAAATATTTAAAGATTATGGAATCAAGTATTTGAGATATTTTTGTAACAGACCTACTGGTATTAATATGTTTAAATATGGTAATAAATATAACTAGGAAAAAAGCACAAATATATTCCTTGAAGTCATATTCTGTTCCTAAGGATTTTCCCAAAGCTATAGTTTATGGCCTGAGGTGATAAATTCAATAGACCAGTATTGTAAGCTCTGAGACCACAATGGCCACTTTGTGATCTCTAGGACTTTTCCCTCTGAGTGCAAGTCAGTTATCACAACACCAGGCATCATACCTAAGTTCAGAGAAGGAATAAATGAGAAGAGGTGGCTCTAGCATTCTCCTCTTACTGGGAAAAGAAATCTAGTAAGCTCTGCTTGCATCATAGAGACTAGAGAAAGAGAATGAGATAACATAGACAGCATTAGAATAATCGTGATTTGGCTCATGGGGCTGGACAAAAGGTACAGTTCTTGAAATCAAAGGATCTCCACTTTGAAAAATTATGTCTTTGCAGATCAGATGGTAAGACAAGATTTCAGATACATAATGAATAATCTGACACACTTAAAACCAAAGTTTCTGAAAGATGCTAAGTGTCTCCCTGCTTTGAATATTTAAAATTCAGTGAAACTATTAGTATTTTAATTTATTTCTACCTTCTATGTTATCATATTAAATTATTAGCTGCAGAAAATAAGTGAATCCATATTAAGTTATATGAACCAATGGCCCGAAGGCAGGAAACATCAATTCTAATTTTTGAGCTGTTAACTTGTCTTACTTTTACACAAAAAATATAATAGAACAAAAAATGCATTCTGCAATAGGAAAAATGACAGCAGTTTCCCATAGGATATATTAATGATAGAACATTTTTGATAAAGAAATCTTTACCTTCCAGGAAGTCTGTTATATGGCCTATTGCTCCAATCATATTTTTTTCATTAAAAGATCTGAAGCTAATAGTTTAAATTCTTACTAAAATCTTATTTAATTATAGACCATGAAAGAAAGGTAGTGTTTTTTTTTCCTTTTGTGTGTGTGTGGGGGGGGGAACTGAGGATTGAACCTAGGGTCATTCTACATCTGAGCTACTTCCCTGCCCTATTTTATTTTGAAACAGGGCCTCCCTAAACTTATAAAGCTGACCTCAAACCTAAGATCTTCCTATCTTAGCCTCCCAAGTACTGTGATTAGAGGCATGTAACACTATGACTGGCAAAGTGTTTTTTTTTTGTTTTGTTTTGTTTTAAATATACATTTAACACCAGTGTTTTGATCTGGACATGGTGGCACACACCTGTAATCCCAGTACTCCAGAGACTGAGAGAGGAGGGTCGCATGTTCAAGGCCAGCTTGAGCAACTTAGTAAGACCTTGTTTAAATTTTTTTAAAAAGGGGTGGGATGTAACTCAGGAGCAAATGGCCCCTGGGTTCAACCCCCAATACTAAATGTACTATGTGTGTATATATATATATATAATGTATACTGTATTATTAAATATATAGTATACATTATATAATTATATATATTATATGGAGTATAATTGTATAATATAATAAATATATTATAGAGTAATTTGATAAGCAAATTTAATGTTTTGATTTTAAGTAAAAATAAATAGTACAAATATTTTTATAAAGCACATAAGTAAATGAAGATAATGGAAGAATATCTGGGAGCATTTTTTTAGACAAGAAATAGGCAAAGTTTCTAAGACAAAAAGAAAAGATTAATAAATAGAGAAATGCATAAATCAATCATTGCACATTACAAAATACATGCAGAAGAGAAAATATTAATAACTACAACAAAGGGATAATTTATTGAAATAGAAAACTCTCTTAATTAAAAATTAAAAGAAAAAGTAGTAAATGTGCAAAGTATGTAAGAAAAATTACAGAGAAGTAAACTTAATCATCTCATAAATATCTGAAAAAATAGTCTACCTTATGATTACAAGATAAATCAGGAATAAAACTGAGAGAAAATGTTATTTTTTTCCTATTCAATTGGAAAAACTCAAAATAATTGACTGTAGAACTATAAAAGTGGTATGACTTTACTTTTGCCTGTAAATTCACTAGTAATTCTTAGAAATGACTTAAGAAACTGATATCAAGCCGGGTGTGGTGGCGCTATCTTGTAATCCCAACTTCTGGAGGCTGAGACCGGAACGATCAGGTTCACGGCCAGCCTCAGCTACCTAGTGAGACATTCTGCAACTTAGTGAGACCTGGTTTCAAAATAAAGAATAAAAAAAAAAATAGGGCTGGGGGTGTAGCTCGGAGGTAGAATGGCCCTGAGTTCAATCCCAGTACCGCAAAAAAAAAAAAAAAAAAAGAAAGAAACTGATATCAGTGATTGTATTTAGAGAAGGGAACAGAATGGCTGCAGAGAAACATTTTGTTATAAGTCCTTTGTGTTCTTTGAAATGTGAACTGGAGCAATCTATTCTCCTTTTAAAATTTAAAATGAAGATTTTAAAAGTTGAAGAGTACCCCAAATTATTTTTGAGAATATTCAAAACCTACCAACAGAATTCTACTCAGTCATAAAGAACAAAATTATGTTCATCGCAAGAAACTGAAAGTAACTGAAGAATATTATGTTAAGTGAGATAACCAGTCTCAGAAAGTCAAGGGTGCTATGTTTTCTCTCATGTGAAAACTAGAGAGAAAACAGGATATACAAGGGTCTTTAAATAATGCAGACAGAGACTTGTAGACTAGTTGAAGGGGATTAAAGGAGGGATTTAGAGAGGGGAAGGGAGAAAATCTAAGAAGGAAATAGTTCAAATAGTACTTTGGCAATATGTGAAGGTATTACTACCAATTTCACTAACTTGTGTGGGGAGGGGGAAAGGCTGAGGAGGAAAATAAAAAGTTGTGTAGATGTGTGTGTTTTCTCATATTGAAATTCATTATGACATTTAATTGCAATGCACTAATAAAATGGTTTTTAAAAATTTGCCAATAAGCCAGGCATAGTGGCACACACTTACATCCCTAGTACTTGGGAGGCTGGCACAGGTGGATTCCAGGTTTAAAGCCAGCCTCAGTAACTTAATGAGACCCTCAGCAACTTAGCAAGATACTGTTTAAAAAAAAAAAAAGAGATATAGCTCAAAGATAGAATGCTCCTGGGTTTCATCCCCAGGAACAAAAAAAAAAGAAGAAGAAGAAGAAATAAAGATGGAAGGAAGGAAAGAAAGAAGGAAGGAAATTACATAAAATTTACTTGAGATCTTTGTTTCTTGTTTATATTAAACCAAATTTCAATTTCTGAATGCGAAATAAGCAGTATGTGTGTGTTTAAGAGCTTTCTCTGAATATTGAAGTCTGTTTTGCTTGCCTGTGCAGACCTAGCAATTATGCACCCCATAGGAGCAGTCTTCAATCAATATCTGACAGAAGTTGGTACACAAATAACTAAGTGCACTCATCTATTTAGGGGACTATCTCTGAGATTTGTGTTTTATACTGACTCACTGATATGCTCAAATGGGCTTATCTGCTGGAAGTTGTACATTTGGGATCGGGCTCAAGAAGATTTGAAATGCGAAAATAATTTCTCACAACAAAGTGGTCAAGCAAGCCAAGTCACATGCTTTTGTTGCATCTTATATTTATAGGTCTTCAGGATCAGTCAACCAAGGAGGAAAAATACCCAGGTTTTGTTCAGCACAACTTGCTTCCACATGATGGCAAGAGTAAAAGATACATTGCTGTTGAACTTTAGCTGCACTTAAGGTAGCCCTGAAATAAAGCAAAGAGGAAAAAGTCTTTCCAGTAGTTAGCAAGCTATACAGCTGATTGCTGACTTGCTATAGAAAGAGAGGTGGAAGGAAATATGGATGATCATGAGATCCTGAGCAGTATTGAACAGCATGGCTAGTTGGTCAGAAGCCCAGAAGGAGCAAATTGAAATGTCAAAGAAAAAAGTTTGGGGATGTAAGGATGAGGATGTACTTATTAGAATGAACCAAAGTGTATGGATCTTTGTACCCTCTAACACTGGTCACCAGAGATATCTACCTCCACCAGAGAGGAAACATCATAACCCAATGGAGAAGGTTCTGTAGAGATAAGTCAGCCTTTCTCCTCAGTGCACACTACTCCACCCACCACCCTAATGTTGCATAATAGGACTGTGTAGAGAGGTAATAAGTACAGGAATGGACACTACACATGGACTTGAAAGCATGGAATTTTTCTCAACTGCAACATATTAAAACCGGCCCCAGATGACTTTATTAGTGTACTGAATCATGAATCATGAGTGGTGGTAGAATTCCACATGTCAATATATCCCACCCCTTATGCAGCCTTGTTCTATATTCTTTAATATCTTGTTCCTGAGCAATCAAATTTATTTCAACATAAACAACCAGAGTAGTAGTCTTTCTGTTAAATTAATTAAATTTATAAGTTAAAAACTCAACCTCAATAAAAGTTTCAGGCTCAGAGGTTTTTACTGTTAACTTTGTCAGACAGTCAAGGAAGAAATATCAGTTTCACAAAACTACTTTTAGAAAATGGACATATATATTACATATTATATAAGTTACATCCTTAATATACTGTTAACTTTGTCAGACAGTCAAGGAAGAAATATCAGTTTCACAAAACTACTTTTAGAAAATTGGCATATATATTACTTATTATATAAGTTAAATCCCAACTTATATAAATGTGAGCCCAAACTTGACTCTAAAATCTGATCAAGACATTTCAGAAATTATAGAACATTAGCTCTTTTCAATGCAGATGCAAAAATTCTTACCAAAGTATTAGAAAATTAAGTATAAAAAATATAAAAACACTTTGTGATCAAATGGAAATTATCCCAGAAATGTAAAATTAGTTTAAAAGTGAAAATTGGTAATATAATTCACCACAGTAATAGAATGGAGGAGAAAACTCATGATCAGCTCAATAAATACACAGAAAATCTGTCAAAATACAATCACCATACATTTTTTAAAAACCTCTCAGCACACTTTAAAAATGAGAGAATTGCTTTGGTTTATAAGGGTCACCTATAATAACTCTATAGCTTTGGAGCTAAAATTGTGAATGATTATTTTGAAAGATTGGGAACAATGCAAGTATGTCCACTCCAACTTATTATACTCAATAGTTTGCTGGCAGTTTTGGGTGTGAACCACGGCAATGGCACTGGAAAGGACTGGATCTGTCTTCATCACATATAGTATGACTGTTCACACCAAAAGTATTAAGGACTCTACAAAAAACAATTCTAAAATTAATAACTTGGCATGATCACAGTACAGGAAATCAACTAATTATATTTTACTATATTGGGAAATTGAAATTTTAGAATAAAATTATTTACAACATCATCCTAAGTGTGATGTTTCTAGGAATAAATATAACAATGTTAAGATCTTGAGTCTGGATACAATATATTGCTAAAAGAAATTAAGAAAAACTGAAATAAATGATTATACCATATTCATCAATTGGAAAACTAAATATTAAGATGTTCACTCTCCCCAAATTATCCGGGATTTTTGTTTGTTTATTTGTTTTGTTGTTGTTTTGGTACTGGGGATTGAATCCAGGGGCATTCTACCTCTGAACTACTTCCACAGCCCTTTTTATTTTTACTTTTGGGCCAGGAATGTTGAAACAGGTTCTTGCTAGTTGCTTAGGATTTCACTAAGTTGTTGAGGCTGGTCTCAAACCTGTTATCCTCCTGTCTCAGCTTCCTATGTACTGGGATAACAGATATGTGCCACCATGCCAAACTGAAAAAAAAAAAAAAAGTTTTAACATATAGGCTGTAAGGGATTCCAAAGCAAATAGCTATTTAATTTTATTATTTCCCAAACTTCTTGAACCATGTGTAATACTCTCTAAAAATCCCTACCCTTCAATTTAATATCTCTTAAGATATTTATTTTTGAGCAGCACAGCTTGGTAAACAAACACTAGCTTTTTGTTATGAATAGTCCTTCTAATAGGTAAATAGCAACAGAGACCTAAAATCACAAAATTAGGTAGAAAAGTTATTTTATTAAACCAAATATAATAACAGAGTAAAATTTGCAGAATAGATTCCATTTAGAAAGTATGTGCTCCTTTATATATGGATTTCATTAAAATAATTACATTAAACATAATTACCATTTCAACACTTCAGTTAGCTAGAAATTATTTTAGGTAACTAAGCTTGTACCAATAAATCAGGTTAGCAGAAAATGTTATGGAGTTTTTATAATATTCATACATACTTGATGAATATGTCCTTTGTGCTAGTTCATTTTATGTTCATATTTAATCAGATTTCTTCTGGGCCTAGAATATGTCTCCTATTTCTATTGTATTTTCCCACTAAATGTAATTAAGTGTTTCATATAAATTCACTGGGAGCTCAATAAATGTTGCTTATCAATATTTTATGGAAGTTATTTAGGTTCAATATCACCAGATGGTTCATTTTTAAACCTGTATTATACAGACTAATTTCTCAATATGTTATTTAAAATTTTACTTTAATATATATTAAATGTATAAATATATTTGCATTTGAATTGGAGTTTTTGAGACTACTCAGTAGTTGGTTACATTGCTGGATATCATACTGCTACTTAATTATTCAGATTTAACCTAATTATGTACAATTCAACAGTTTGAATATAATGGTTTGAGATATATCAATAAGACATCTTTCTTTTATTCAAATAAATGTATCTCATTAACCTCTACCTAACAAAATTGGTTATATTGTTAGCTAGTAAGATATGTCTTATACTTTAGAATGCTGCACTACATTTAGAATAGTCTATACTAATCCTGCCACCTCAAATCCATTGAAATATAGTCACAGAAATGACTGAGATAGGTAACCCTGGAAAGAAAACACAATAGACTACATTGAATCAATAAGTTGCTTTGACTGAAAATAAGAAAATGAATTCATGAAATAATGGAATATTCATATAAGCAAGTAGAAACTGTCATTCATCAATATCTGTAATGTTAAAAAAAGTTGATGAGATTCTTAACCAACTTAATAGACCTAAAAGCATCCCAATTATACAAAATCACTCTGTTTAAGGGGTCAAATGAGAATTGTGAGCACATATATTGTTATCAATTTGTACCTAACAAAGATGTATGCTTACAATGTATGAATAAAAAAAAAAGGGAAAAAAAAAGTCTGTCAAAATCTAAAACTACAAGAGTGCCAAATTTTCAATTATATAATTCATCTGATACTAAAGAAGATACTAGCTAAAGAAAGGCTACTGGAACAAATATATTAGCATTTATAACAGGCCCAAATTTTACAGATAAAAAAATTCAATAAAGAGATGAATAACAGCCTCAAATGTGACCTACAGATTTAATGTAAGCCCTTTCAAAATACCAAAGCCATTTCTCACAGAATTAGAGAAAACAGTCCTAAAATTCATATGGAAGAACAAAAGATCCAGAAGAGTCAAAACAATTTTGAGCAATAAGAACTATGCTGGAAGCATCTCAGTACTGGATTGTCAATTATAGTACAGAGATATAGTAACAAAAACAACATGGCATTGCCATACAAACAGACTCGTAAACCAATGGTATAGAATAGAAGATACTTAGACAAATATACACAGTTACAGGCAACTGATTTTTTACAAAGCCACTAAAAATAAGTGTTGGGGAAAATACAGTTTTTTCAACAAATTATGCTTTGAAAACTGAATATTTATATGTAAAAGAATGAATCTAGGTCCCCTACCTCTCACCCTGCACAAAAGTCAACTCAAAATGAATCAAAGACTAGAAATTAGAGCAGAAATTTTGCGACTACTAGAAGAAGACATAGGACCAAACCTCCAATATATAGGCACTGGCATAGACTTCCTGAATAAGACCTCTCAAGCTTAGGAAATAAAACAAAGAATCAATAAATGGGATAGTATCAAGTTGAAAAGCTTCTGTATGACAAAGGAAACAAGCAAGAGTTTGAAGATAGAGCCTACAGAATAGAAAATCTTAGTCAGCTATTCCTCTGATAGAGGACTAATATCTAGATATATAGAGAACTCAAAAACCTTAACACCAAAAAACAAAACAAACAAAAAAACATATCTCAATCAACAAATGGGCAGTGAACTAAATAGACACTTTTCAAAAGATGAAATACAAATGGGTAACAAATATATAAGAAAATGTTCAACATCATTAGCAATCAGAGAAATGCAAATCAAAACTACAGGGAGAATCCATTTAACTCCAGTTACAATGGCAATCATCAAGAATACAAACAATAATAAATGATAGTGAGGATATGTGGAAAAACAAATATGAATACACTACTGGTGGGATTGTAAATTAGTACAATCACACTGGAGATCAGTATGGAAGCTCCTCAAAAGACTGGATGGAAGCACTATATGACCCAGCTATACTACTCTCAGTCTATTTCCAAAAGAATTAAAATGAGAAATAGATACATGCATACCCATGTATACAGCAGTATGATTCACAATAGCCAAGTTATGGAACCAACCTAAGTATTTGTCAACAGATGACTGAATAAAGAAAATGTAGCATATATATATGTAGTGGAGTTTTACTCAACCATAAAGGAAAAATGTCATTTGCAGAAAAATGGATGGAAGAAAACATTACGCTTGGTGAGATCAGTCAGACTCAGGAAATCAAGGGTGACAGAGCATCTCTCATATGTGGAAGCTGGAGAGAAAATAGGAAAGAAAAGGGATTTCACGAAAATGAGGAGACCAGTAGAATAGTGGAATGGGATTGTGGAAATAAGAATGGGAGAGGAAAACGGAGTCTTGAGAAAGGAAACAGACCCAAATGTTATTTTTTTTTTTTATGAAATTGTTACTAGCCATTTCACTAAAATGTATGGAAAGTGGGGGGTGTGGTGCAGAGGGAAGCGTATGGAGAGATGTGTGCATGTATGAATGTATCACTTTGAAGCTCACCATAATGTATAATTATAATACACCAATAAAAGTTATTAAAAGAGCAGCAATTGTATTAAATAATCCAGCTATATTTACATGCATTACCATAAGTGCATTTCCAAAGTGCAATGAGTAAAAAAAGCAAATTGAGCAAAGATGTACATATATTTTATATAAATAAAAATACTGTCTTTTATGGATTGATAAAAATTAGAAGAGGGGGGAATATGGGAAGCAGGTTTAGCTATATCTATAATGTATGAAGGAGGAGGAGGAGAGAAAGACGAAGCTCTAAAAGCAAAAACATCTAACAAAAAGTAGTATTTAATATAAATCACAACCAATTTCAATGTATAATTTTCATTTTTCTCTTAA
The DNA here is from genome assembly GCA_004027655.1 of Graphiurus murinus. NCBI lineage: Eukaryota > Metazoa > Chordata > Mammalia > Rodentia > Gliridae > Graphiurus > Graphiurus murinus. The sequence continues at coordinate 15,125 of PVLC010018703.1, forward strand.
GCACTTAGAGAAAAGGAGGAAGAAATGAATAGGTGAGATTCTGGATTTTATAAACATCTATGCACCTTGTGTTTATGTATATAGGAAAAAAGTGGCTTCAGGAAAACATATTTATCCCAGTGGTGCTCTGATAACTCCGTGCCATAGTGCTCATTATTACTCCAAGGAACATATTTGATAGCTCTCTGGAAACAGCATCTGAATAGAAAATTTTTAAGTTTTTTTCTTCCCTTTTCTGCATTCTGTAAAACTAGTTGGCATTAATAAGTTCAAAGAATGGAATCCTAACATTCTAACTTATATTTTCAGTATCCATTCTCCAATCGCAGTAACTTTTCTCTCTGTTAATCATCTTCAAAGGAAAGTAAACCAAGTATATATTCACAAGGACAAATGAAATTGGATACATGTCTGGGAACTCAGCACACTGTAGCTGACATGCTGGTGACCATCTATCCCCTTGGCATTGGCAGTGGCACTGACTGCTTCCTACTGCAAGCCCTTGTGACTCTCTGAAAACTTTTTCTGGAATATTGGCAGGTGGTCTTGCTTGCATTTTAAGGATGAAATGTTGTAGATGAGATTGTAATGGTAAATATTTTAAGACATATCAGACAAAGTTAGTACTTTTGTTTTGAAGAAAGTTTTTTTTTTGGGGGGGGGGTACTGGGGATTGAACTCAGGGGCATTCTATCTCCGAGCTATACCCCCAGCCCTATTGTTTATTCTTTATTTTGAAACCGGGTCTCACTAAGTTGTGGAGTGCCTCATGAGGTAGCTGAGGCTGGCCTCTAACCCGGATCCTCCGGTCTCAGCCTCCGAATGCTGGGATTACAAGCGTGCACCACCATGCCTGGCTCAAGAAAGTATTTTTTGAATATGAAAAGTATAAAAACTAAGCCAAGCATTGTCGCACATGCCTGTAATCCCATAATTTGGGAGGCTGAGACCTGAGGATTACAGGTTTGAGGTCAGCCTCAGCTAATAGTGACACGCTCAGCAACATAAAGAGAGACTGTGTTTCAAAACAAACACACAGTTTTTCTCAATTGCCCAAACTGATCTGGAACTTGCCATCCTCCTGCCTTAGTCTGCCAATTAGCTGGGATTAGAGGTATGTACCAACATGCCTAGATGATAGATTATTATCTTTAAGAATGCAAATTGATGTCTATTAACCATTCTCTTATTTGGAAAAAAAAATGCCACCTGGACCAGCAAGTCCTAGTATTTAAAGTATGATATGGCTAAATCTAGCTAATGAAATAGAAGCAAATGTTTGTATATACACCAGAAAAAGATGGACATATGTCTATGGATCTTGACTTTTGTTCCTGGTTTATATTGCAGAGATGACAACTAGAACTTCAATAAACATTTTAGATGATGAGCCACATAAGAATACAGAGAATGACAAAGAAGAAAATTTGATGTCTGGTTGCCTAATGGCATCAAGTCACCATATCGGTCCTGGTAACTAACTTCTTTCATGTGATAGAGAAATCAAGAAGTCAGACTCTATCTTCTTCTTCTTTTATTTCTGTTGTTATTTTTGAGCAACAAAATAAAAGAGTAGTATTTAATCATTTAATTATAACTAAAAGAATAATATTAATATCCATTAGTTCTTACAATAAGTGGGAAAAAGAGGACAAATATTTAAGCCACAGTAATTTCTGATCGATATTTCACATGCAACCAACTACAACCTTACATGGTATCCCTTCAACTTATAATACAGTAACTACATGAATACACTACCACTAGAAATTGTTAGTAGATAGCAGAAGTAAATTCCAATTACTTCCTTCAATTTTAATTGACTTGACTCTGGTTTAGATATTTCCAGTGCTATATGCCTATGATTTATTCTTCAAGTTCAAGTCCGTGTGTTTGTGTGTGTGTGTGTGTGTGTGTGTGTGTGTGTGTGCAGAATTTCTCCAGAAAATTTTAAAAAGTTTTCTATAAAGGGTGACATCCTTTTTTTCATTTTACATGTTCTAAACATGTTTCCACACTAATTTACATGAATAATCTTTTTGAATGTAGACATTTTCTTTAATATTTTTGTGTATATGTAGTTATCATTCTATTGGTTTATTTTTCTACTGGTGGGTATATGAATTGTTTCTTGTATTTCACTATTGCTCAACAGTCTGATATGAACATTTTGAAACCATTTCCTTCTCATCTGAGTGTTTTATAAGGTAAATTCCTAGAAGTAAAACAGAAAGTGAAGGGAATTACATATTTTCAATTCCCATAGATGTTTCAGGTGGCCTCTTTTTTAGGATGAAGTTTACGCTATTTAGTACAGCAAGAACATCTTCATAGTCTACAGATTTGCTGTTTTGAGGAATTCCTACATATCTCTGACTTTTTTATTTATGTTATACACATTTATTAACTATAACCAGTACTATAAAAATGTTAAATAATAAGTGTTATCCTCCTTTGTTTTTAACAACTTACTTGCTTCATAATACAGATAAAAGGAAATAAAAAATACTAAGAGGATCTACAGCCAAGAAAAACTTAACTTCAACTAAACAAAGTCATCAGTATGCTGAAAGTATTTTCTCCTATTTTTTATTACTTATCAATTGATGGACAGATAAAGATAAATAGCAATATAAAAAAGATAAGATAGTCTCTGAATAATAATTCTTTTCTGTCCCATGGCATTTTCCATTTGACTTCTGCTCAAAGGTCTCAGAATTTTATATCTACAGATAAGCTCTAGTTTATAAATTCAGAAAATAAGGCACAGTGAGACTTGTTCAGTGATGATGAAGGCCAGTGGAGCCCATAACTATAAATCTTCTATTATATCTATTCACCTTAATAAACCTCCTCTGTCTTAGAAACTGTGACTATATGCCCTTATGCAGTCAGTGATGTCTAAAATGCTTACTTTCTTCAAAGTTACATTTTAAATGTTAATTTATGGGGAGCAGAGCTGTGCTGAATTATCATTTACAATATGTCAATCTCATACTTTGAAGTCCAGGGAATGATGTTTGTAAACAGTGAAAACTCAGCTTTATTTTACTGCAATCATTTAGCTTTCAAAATAAATCAAAATATACCTCAAAGACAGAAAAATAAAATTACAAGCTTTGACATGTTTTTAAAACATGAGTTCTTTCTTGTGTTTATAAGACATTTTTGCATAGCTTTCTCTGAATCTGATGACATAATTTTAAAATTATAATGCATTTTTCTAAAATAGCAGAAGGTTCATATACAATACAAATTCAGCTTTAAAATATTATTAGCTTTCCTCCTGTTAATTAGGGAAATAAATAATTATTCAGTAGCACAACCAATTATTCAATTTATGTATATAAAACACATCCCAAATTTAAGGTATTATTTTATGACTCCATTTTTAATTTTCAAAAGAAATGAATACATAATTCATCTAATGCCACAAAACAATTGTCCTAAGATTAAAAGGCTAATGTAAAAAGTTAAGACTTTCTATTGTAGTAATGTTCATTATTATTCTTAATCATTACCTAGTTCAAAATTAAGTGGAATTATTGACAAATTTCAGAAAATACGTCTATATTCTTAACAAGATCTCTTTAATAGTCAAACAAAAACAGACTGCTAATGTCTTACATTATAATAAATTCAGTATTGGGCTTATGGAAATGGAAGACACCTTACTGACAGCTGCATGAAAAATGGTAACCACAGTTGCTTAGACAAAACTAAAGAGAGGTATATGGCTGAGTTTTGAAATAGAATCTAACAACTCAATTTCTACACATAATATTTGTATGTGAAATTAATTGACTTTGCTAAAAAAAAAATAACCATCAGAAGAATCTATTAACTGGCTCTTTGATTACTTACTACACAGTCACTCAGTGTAAATAAACTTAGTGTTTTTTTTTTCCAGCACTTAGTCACAATATCAGATGTCAGATACAAAATGTTAATTCAGATTCCTTTGACAAATGATAAAATGCTTAAGTGATTATGTATATTAATCCATTTATCTAACTCGTTTGCTATTATGTTTCAACCTCATCCATAACACACTTTGACAAGCAATCCTGTTTTGATTTGCTGGAAAGAAATTTAAGAAGCTAAACTACAGGTTTTGTTGTTGTTGTTGTGTTTTAACAATAGCAACAGAAATAAATGTGAAGGATAACATGTCACTTCCTAGTGCATTGAAACCAGAAGGTCCTCTGTGCTAAACTTGATGATTTGGCATTTTCAAATCATGTGTAATAAATTACATTTGAGCACAGCACATTTCCAAACATTTTTCATTTTTATAGTGTCTCCTCACCTTCCTCTATTGGGACAGTTTTTATTGAGCTAAAATATTATTTCACAAAATATCCAAAAGTATCAGATATCTTGTGTGTGTGTGTGTGTGTGTGTGTGTGTGTGTATGCGTGCATGCATATGTAGAACTAGGGATTGAACCCAGGGACATTCTATCTCTGAAATAGTTTTTGTGTGTGTATGTGTGTGGTGCTGGGGATTGAACTCAGGGGCAATTCACCTCTGAGCTACAATTCCAGCCTTATTTTACTTTTTATTTTGAAACAGGGTCTAGCTAAATTGCTGACAGCCTTGCATAGTTGCTGAGGCTGGCCTTGAACCTGTGATCCTTTCATCTCAGCCTCCCAAGTACTGGGATTACAGGTGTGTGTTAACATCCCTAGTTTATCCCTAGCCCTTTTTATTTTTAATTTTGAAACAGGGTCTTGCTAAGTTACAGAGCACTGGCCTCAAAACTGTGATCCTTCTGCCTCAGCACTCCTAGTACTGGAATTACAGGCAGACACCACTGCACTGGGCTAGGTACCTTTTAATAGTTCTTGTTGTCATAATAGCAGAAGTACAAATGTGTGGTAAATGTTGGTGCTTTGTCATTTTCAAAGAAAAAATGACATAGAAAAGAAGGTTCAAAAAGAAAACTCAGCATTTTGAAGTTGTTATCTCTATTTTCTATTCAGCATCCTGCAGTTTCTCCTAAAGGACCATCCTGAAAATTATTTTTAGATGTAATCAGAATAACTTCATGCAGACCTCTCAAGCCAGTGCTTTGACAAGACTAGTCAAAAAATAGATTTGAACATCCACCAATTCCTGCACTGTATTAGACACAGAGAAATAGAGGGCATTGCCCTAACACTGGAATATTTGTTTTTATTGAAAATTACTTCTTCGAGCAGGTTTAGAAGAAGACTGACAATTATTTGTTCCATTTTGATTAAATCTCCACAAATGAAAACTCTCTGAGGAGATAGGAGCCAACAATATTTCTTATGATACTGGAGGAAACAATAAATTATTTTATTGGCACCCTGTTTATAACACATTAAGAGTTATCAATTCAATGATTAGATAAAAGTGGAAGTTTCTGAGCTGACATGATAAAGCTAATATGTGGCTATCCTTTTTTTAAGTCACCATTCTTACAAAAAGACATTGAGTAAAAACAATGACATCTATTTATTTAAGATTATACTAGATGGGTTTCTTTTGTCTGCCTTATCAACAATATGAATGGGTAGTTATGCCTCCTTTCCTCATGAGTTCAGGTTAATAACTTAAAGCAAGTTTCAAATATTCCTCTTTTTGTTGTCTGCCTCCTCCAAAACTACATCATGAGATATAGTTTGTATAGTTTGTTTATAGGGCTTACAACTTAGAATGGCTAGCAAATCAAAACTTTTATTGATGAAATGCATTTTATTGACTTGGCAATGTATCTCTATTGTCTAGGTAGTAAAAATACCTCAGTAAAACCAAAGGTACCATTCTACATTTTTCTTCTAAATGAAAGAAAAGAAGAGGCAGTAGAGAGTATAGCATAGCTCTGGAAGAAATTAGATCTGAATTTTTATGTCTTCATTTATGTATTTTGTGAGTTGTTTTATTTGTTTGCTCTCTCTCTATATAGATAGATAGATAGATAGATAGATAGATAGATAGATAGATAGATAGATAGATAGATAGATATGGATGGATTGAACCAAGGGCTACTCTACCACTGTATTTTATCACCATCCCTTTTTATTTTATTTTTTGTTTTGAGCAGGGTTTTGCTAATTTGCCCAGGCTGGCCTCTAACTTGATATCTAGCCTCATCTTCCTGAAGGAGTAGCTGGGATTACAGGGATACACCATCATGCCAAGATTTTAAATTTATCTTGTTTCTACTATTTCCTAGAACTTGCTTATTTATGCATCCAAAATTTAGAAGAAATAGACTTGATATATCAATATGCTCAGTTAATTAGTATGTTTTGTAAATAGTAGAAAATATATAAGATGAACATAAATTGGATTTTCATTTAAAATAATGATTATAACAACTGACTTCTTTGGTACAAATCAACAAAATCCAACTCTGGATAGTTTGCTAAAAATAAAATACATTTGAAAAGTATAAAATGTTTCACAGAACTGAGGGAGGTGAACTGAAGGATCAAAACTTAGAAACCACAGGATAAAAATACAGACACCTAAAATATTCAAATAGCAGGAAATAAAGATCCAGACTCTTCAGGGCAGAAATTTTAATTGTTTTCAGGTTTGGGAAGGTTTTATTTTGTTTCAAGTCACTGAATTGGCCGTTCTTAGATCACTTGTTCAACACTGTCCAAGGGAGATGGAATATCTCTATAGAAGACATCGTCAATAGTATATCCAAAGAGGAGTTAATATCCCAAAACTATTTCATGGTCTCCTGCTAGAAGAAAATGAGAAAGGATGCTCAGGAAGCAGAACAGATTTCTACTATGATAATTATTAAAAACATATGAATAATATTCATACTTTCATACTTATTGTTAATGGAAACTATTTATTGACTTATGTTGATTTATTATAGCAATGTTTTGTCCACAAATTAATTGTGTATATGTATTTATATTGGAGCTTACCAAGCCTTCTTTTATATGTTATTTTATTTCTTCTACCCTGTATATATCATTTTGCATATATTTTTTTTTTTTTTTCGGTACTGGGGATTGAACTCAGGGGCATTCTACCTCCGAGCTACACCCCCAGCCCTATTTTTTATTCTTTATTTTGAAACCGAGTCTCACTAAGTTGCGGAGTGCCTCACTAGGTAGCTGAGGCTGGCCGCGAACCCGGATCATCCGGTCTCAGCCTCCCAAATGCTGGGATTACAAGCGTGCGCCACCACGCCCGGCTTCATTTTGCATATTTTATAGAAAGAAAAAGTAGATTCAAAGGGAATAAGGAAGAAACATGGTCCTTGTTAAATAGATAATAAGGGTCAACAGGAATTCATTTTTTGTTTTGTTTTCACTAAGTGTATGTTCTAGAGGTTTATTGACACAGTTTGTGTTACAGAGATGAGAAAGACTGAATTTTAAGACATACTGTTATATAATAATAAGAATGATTTCTATGTTTTTTATTAAAACAAGTGTTCTATTTAAGAAATAATTTTACTTTCCTAAAAATAATTTTGAATATTTTGCTAGCCTACTTATAAACATTTACTTAAGTTTGGCCTATAACACATTATGACCCTCTTGTTATAATATCTCACTTACATTCTTTTCTCATTATTCATTTAAGAAAGGGAAAAAAACTTTGTGAATTTTAGATTTCATATATATATGTATATATATGTTTAGTACATACATTAGATAATACTTTACTATAGTATTTTTAAAATGTTCAACATATGTAGTTCACACCTATTGCCACTTTTTAGAAATAACTTTCTTTTCAGAAAAAAATATTCCTAGGGGATACTTTAAAATTTTTAATTTTATAATTAGCATATTACCAGAATAAACTTATGTTAAGTTTTTCTAATATAATGTAACATTCATAGATAATTTTTCTCCCTAATAAAGTTAAACAATGAAAGGTACAAATATTGTCTTCAAAGTGTCCCAGAGATTTTTGATATGTTGTGTCCTTATTTCTGTTTGTTTCTGGGAATTTCTTAATTTCTCCCCTTATTTCTTCAATGACCTATTCTTCATTCAGCAGTGAGGTGTTCAGTCTTCATGTGTTTATGTGGTTTCTCTGGGTCTTCTTATAATTGATTTCTAGTTTCATTCCATTATGGTCTGAAAAGACACAGGGGATTATGTAACATTTTTTGAATTTGCTAGTACTTGCTCTGTGGTCCCAGGTATGGTTTATTTTGAGAAGTTTCCATGAGAAACTACAAAAAAATGTGAATTTAGCTGTAGTTGGGTGGAACATTCTGTCTAATAGGTCCATTTGGTTTATGGTGTTTCTTAGGTTTGAGGTATCTTTATTGACCTGTTGTCTAGAAGATGGATCTAGTGGTATGAACAAAGTGTTGAAGTCTCCCATTATTATTGTGTTGGGATCTATGTGTGACCTAATGTCATAAAGACTGAAGATCTTCTGTATAGCAAAAAACCCAACCAACCAACCAACCAAACAAACAAAACCCAACTATTAAGAACCTCAACAGAGCAACAGAGAGAATGGGAGATTTTTGCTTGCGACTGCTATGATAGAGGACTACTATTTAGAATAAACAGAGAACTCAAGAAACTCACCACTGAGACAACAACCCAATAAAAAAATGCACAAGTGAACTAAATACACACATCACAAAAGAAGAAATACAAATGGCGACTAAATGTATGAAAAAATGTTCAAAATCATTAGCAATCAGAGAGATGCAAATCAAAACTACCCTGAGATTTTACCTAACCCCAATCTGAATGCCAATCATTAAAAAAACAAACAAACAAAACAAATAACAATAAATACTGACAAGGGTGTGGGGAATTGAGAACTCTGATACACTTTGGTGGCATTGCAAATTAGTGCACCCACTTTGGAAAACATGGAGGATCCTCAGATGAATAGGAATGAACCTACCATATGATCCAGCTATATCACTCTTTGGTATCTACCCAAAAGAATGGAAACCAAACTACCAGACTAATGCATGTGTATCTATGTTGATAGCCGCACAATTCACAATTGCCAAACTATGAACCCAGCCAAGATGTCCATCAACAGATGAATGGATTACAAAGCTCTGAAATATGTACACAATGGAATTTTATTTAGCCATAAAGAAGAAAAAATATGTCATTTGCAGGGAAATGGATGGAATTGGAGAACATTATGCTAAGTGAGATTAGTCAGTCACAAAAAGTGAAAAGTCAGATGTGCTCACTAATATACAGAAACTAGGGAGTAAATGGGACATAGGAGGGACTCTAGACAAAGAAGGAGAAACCTTAGATGAGTAAAGAAGACAACCTGAATGAAGGAGACGGGAGGGAGGGAGTGGGAAACATCCTAATGCACAGCATGCACATTCACAAATTTATCAAAGTCAATCACTATGCTGAACAGGAGAAGGAGGGAAGGTGGAAGGAATGGACTGGGAATTGGGGAAGGGTAAATGAAAGATGTGTGCATGTATGCCTCTACCAACCTGTACCTTATCAAGATGTATGATTACAATGCACCAATAAATTTAAATGGAAAAAAGAAAGGTACAAATACACATACATTTTTATTCTTTTTTAAGTCTTCCTCATATAATTATTGTCATCCTTAACAGAGACTGTTAATACTTTTCATACATTATCTTATTTCTTATATTCACCTTATAAATCAGAATATTATTTTTATTATTGATATTATTGACATAATTCTCATTTTACAAAGAGGAAACTGAAGCTTAGTGAGGTTGATTGTCTTATCCCAGCTTTCAAAGATAGTAAGTGAGGGACCAGGCCTGGAACTTTGTTTCAAAATCCCTCCTTTTAACCACCCCACAATCCCACCTCTTTTATATTCTCCAGAAACATTAATCCCTTCTGTTTCTAAACACATAAAAGCACTCCATTTTTATCTTGACAAATTGAGAGAAATTTAAAGTATCTATAAATACAAACTTCAAGGAAAGTGCCAGAAATCTGATAACCCGAATGTTGCACTTTCAGCCAGAAAATCAGAATGTAGATCGCCCACACACCATAACAAGAGCACACCACTCAAATATTCAAATTAGAGATATTAACATTGTATAAAATGCTGGTATCCAAAAACACAAGAAAATTTAAGGAACAAGCAACTCATATACCGTGAACCCATTTCAGATGTACAGATTGTGTATTACCAGAACCTTGCTTCATTTAACTGTAATTTGTATTTAAAATAAGGTAGTTAGGATTCAGTTTCTGTCAGCTACTGCACCATTTCCTTTATTTTTTTCCCTCAAAAAAATTGTCTTCCGAATGTGTTAGAGTATATGTAGGATTACAGGCGGCAAGCCAATATATTATTCATCAAGTTCTTAAGTAATTACTCTTATCCATTTATATTTACACAATTCTCTGTGATACCTCTTTGGTATTAAAAGGTATGGTTTTCAGTGTTTTCTAGAGAGCCAAGATCAACACTTTCTAGTTACAAAATAAATGCATATATACTATTTTCTGGGAATAGGTTCTGTAATGCATTCAATTTTATGAATAATTTAAAACTTTCACTTTTTTTGTTTCTCTTTGCAGAGATATTTTCCCCTTTGCATAGAAACAAAGATGACCTTGATTTGCTTTCCATAAATCCTCAGCACATTCTGAGGATTGCCTTTGAAACATATGTCTCATCTTAGTTCTCTACATAATATTTTTATAAGTTGAACAATGTGCCACCTTGAAATCCTTGAAAAAAGCACCTTGTATGATTTACTGGCTCTCATCCTTACAGCTTTGCTACAACCAGCCCAAGTCAAAGGCTAATGGATTTGACAAAACAGATAATGAACAAATGCCATCTAAAAATTCATATATTTTTCTGAAGCATCTGTTGGAATTTATTGCAACAAAATACTTTTAGAAGTATATTCTTATTTTAAGCCCCAGAAGTGTAGTTGTCTCATAAAAAAAGAAATTAAATCTAAACATGTTCCTTTGCTTGAGATAACATTTGATTCTAAACCATTGTTTTCTAATGTTACCTGTTTCCTCTCTGTTGTAATGATTTTATCAGTATACAAATTATATTTATGTTTTTCATAATTCAAATTTCATTACTTTGCCATGTGTGACTATTTCTGAATGTCTTCATAAACCTGAGATTTCTTGTGACATTTGAGCATTTGTTTAAATTTTTATTCCATCTTAATTATGGCTCAGATAATTGTGCAGATAATGAGTCTTCATTATAGGGTTGAGAATAATGGCTTATCTATAAGTTGTAGCATTTATGTATTTAGCTTTTCAGAAGTTAACTTATATTGTACTTGAATTTCTTGGTATCATTGTGTTACAGAGATGTTTCAATAAAGTAAGTATATTTGCCATGATAGAAACTGCAAATATTAACTTTTGTTAAGTTATATTACAAAAACAGGGTGGATGACAATCCTCAAATTAAAGAAGACATCAAACCCAATCTTCTTTCTTAGTAATATATAATAACTTAAGTAACAAAATGAATCCATATGAAAATAAGATGTGAGGATAATAGGCTTAAAGTAAAATATGCTATAGATAAGGAATTCCAACATACATTAAGGTGAGCTAAAAAAAAATTGAACCTAATTTGATTATTTCTGAAAATCGGAAATCTATCCTAAATGTAGAGAAAAATTCAATGTATTTGTTGACTGGAAACTGCAAAAGCTACATTATGTTCTTAGAAAACACTTCTATATATGTGTGCATTAAATATTTCTTTAGTGTTCAATTTTTCAGTTATTTATATATTCTAGATATTAGTTCTCTATCACAGGAGTACTGGCAAAGATTTTCTTCTATTCTGTAGTCTCTTTTTTATATTCTTGATTGTTTCTTTTGCTGCACAGAAACATTTCAACTTGATGCCATTCCATTTATTGGTTCTGTTTTATTTCCTGAGCATTGAGGATCTTATTGAGGAAGTTGCAGCCAGTACCTATATGCTGAGGAGTTAGTCCTATAATTTTTTCTATTAGTTGCAAAGTGTCTGGTCAAATTTCTAGGTCTTAAATCTATCTTCAGTTGACTCTTGTGCAGAATGAGAGATCGTGACCTAATTTCATTATTCTATACATGTATATTTGATTTCCCAGCATCACTTGTAAAAAAGACAGTCTATTCTCCAGCATATGTTTTTTACTTTTTTTTTTTTGGTCAAAGGTTAATTGGCTATAAGTGTGATGATCTATTTCTCTATCTTTTATTCTATTCCTTGGGTCTATGTATTTGTTTTTGTGTCAATGTCGTGCTGCTTTTGTTACTATAGCTCTGTACTGTAGTATAAATTGAAATTTATGGTATTGGAATGCCTCCACCGTGGTCCTTATTGCTCAGGGTTGCAAAACATACACACGCGCACACACACACACACACACACACACACACACACACACACCCCACACACACACACACTCTAACCCAATTTTACAAAATGGGCAACTGAACTGAATAGACAGCTCTCGTATAAAAATATACAAATGGCCAATAAATATATGAAAAAATGTTCAACATCTTTAGCAATCATGGAAATACAAATCAAAACTATACTGAGATCCTATCTAACTCCAGTTTGAATGGCAATCATAAAGAATACAAACAATAATAAATGCTGGCAAGGATATGGGGAAATGGGGAAATAGGAACTCTCAGACTCTGTTCATGATACTGCAAATTAGTACAACCACTATGGAAACCAGCATGGAGGTTCCTCAAAAGACTAGGAATGGAACCACCATATGACCCATCCATACCACTTTTTGGAATCTTTCCCAAAGGATTAGTCAGAAGGCTGTAGTGAAACATGTATATCCATGTTTGTAGTGGCATAATTCACAATAGCAAAATTATGGAACCAACATTGGTGTCTGTCAACAGGTACCCAGATGAGGAAAATATTAGGTATATAAACACAGTGGAATTTTATTCAGCCATAAAAAAGGATAAAATGGTGTCATTTTTAGGAAAATGGATTGAACTTGAGAATATTACACTAAGTGAGATCAGTCACAGCATGTGGGTCATATGCTTTCTCTCATATGTGAAACCTAGAGAAGAAATAGGAAACAAAGGGGACTTTAGATAAGTGAGTAGAGAGACCACTAGAATGGTGGAAGGGAATAGGGAGAGGGAGGTGAGGAAGAGAAAGGGAAGAACTGATAAAGGAAACAGTTCAATAATGCTATGTCCATATATGATAGTATCACTGCCAATCTCACTAATATGTATGGGAGGGATGGGTAACAGGGTGATATCTGAAGGTAAATACACCAAGACCTGCGTGCATGTATGCTTGTATCACTTTGAACTTCACTATGATGTATACTTACAATGTACCAATAAAAGTATCTTGCCCAAATATTTTAAAACAATTTCTGAATTTTTATTTTTAAATCTCTACTCATTCTGTTGAAACTTTGTTCCCACCATTCTCAATAGTAAATAATGTCAATGCTATGACTTCATAAGCTTAAAGTTTGACTTTTTACAAAGTATTTCTCTTTGTGCTTTAAGTTTTATTAAAGTTCATTTTGGAAATAATTGAATAAATTGAAATATTTTTATTCAATCAAATAGAATTTTACAAATTTTCCAAGCCTTTTTTATTATTGGAAAATGGTTATTTTGGTTAAACAAAAAATTTAAAATCCTTTTGATATACTTATTATACTCAGCCTTTCTTATTGTGGATAATAAATAACAATTTATAATTTCAGTATCTCTTCCTATGAATTTCCTCCTAACTCTTGGGGCATTAAAAAATAATGCAAACATAATGGCAAAATTGATAAATAATAATATTTTATTGTTAAATTATATACATGAAATTCAAATACTCCTCATATGAGCCAAGAATATGTCTTTTATCTCGAACATAAACATTTAATTTTATTATTGTGGTGGAGTTACATAAAATTTGCAGTGATGGTGTAGAGTGCTATTCTTGTATTGTTAACCAATTTTCCCATTTTCTAATATTGTTAAAATCTTACAGAACAAGGGAACACTTGGCAGAAATAGGAAACCAATATTGGCATATTACTATTAGCTAAACTCCAGATGATTTGGAGCTCACTAGTTTTTTCACTAATGTCTTTTTCTCTCCTAGAATCCCTTTAATATCAAGGATACCATTCACAATTTTACACTGTATTTAGTCATGCCTCCTTAGCTTCATCTAATCTAAGACAACACTTTTTGTTCTGTTTTTATGTCATTGACTTTTTAAAGAGTCATCATCACTTACTTTGTAGAATATCTCTCAATTTGAGTTTTAGTAATATTTTCCTCATGGTTAAGTTGGTGTTATAAAATTTGGGGAACAATATCACAGAGGTCTGCTCTTCTTCTTGCATCCTCTTAGTGGCATGTGCTATCAACATGACTTACTCTTGGTAACCTTGATTACTTGGCTAGCACAGTGTTAGTTTATTTTTCACTGTAAAGTTAGATTTTTTTTCTCCTTTCTATACTCTATTTGGAAGACAGCTATCAGGTTCAACCCTCACTCAAGGCTGCAGAGTATGGCTTAAATTTAACTCCTAGCAGTGATAGCATCTAGATAAATTATGTGGAATTCTTCTCTAAGGTATACTTCTCTTGTCTCTCTCATTTACTTAAAGTCCTAGTTTTTATGGGGAGAAATGGTAATCTGGCAAAATAAGATGAAGGAAGGAAACACGTTCCGATATCTTTCCTCTGAGGGATAAAAATAGCAGAAGAACTGTGTCTTACTTCTTTTGAGATTCTCAACGTTTGAAACTGATTTGCAAACTGGATTCCAGTGCTTTGTAATAATATCTCATAGGAGAAGAAAAACAAAAGACAGAACATTAAAATCACATCACATTCATACAGATTAAACATTCATACATATACCTGTTATGCCCTTTAAGTATTTTTATTGAAAGCTAAAAACAAACAAACAACAAAAAAAAAAACCTTGCATGTCAAAATACTTCAAAAATATGTTGTTTTCAGGTCAACTTTTCTATGAAAAATGTCAACACTCACTCATCTATCAGCTTCTAGTAAAATCTGATTTGCAATCAAATGTACATTGTTGAGTACTTGAGTACTCCATCTTCCCTCTTAAACCTTAGCCAAGACAGACTACTTTAACATTCTTATCTGTTCCTAACTACACATCCCCTGAAAGATTAAAAGTGTTCAGAGTTCTTTTGCAAACTACGAAATGTCATCTGGCATTATCACAAAGCCAAAGGCTTCATATAAGACAAAGGGCATCAAACAATTTATTTACAATATGTATCTTTCCATACTTCTAAGTCAGTTGTAGAAGTAAATAAGGACAAAGATTTGTGTTTCTTTGCCACTTAGGTTTTTAAAAGAAAAAAATGGTCAGAGACAATGGTGGAAAAGAAAGCACCAGTTATGCTGCCCCAGTACTTGATCTTACAGACCAGGAGTTGAACCTCAGAGAGGGGTTCTAACTAAAAAAGACCCAGTGGAACTGAGATTACAAAACCACTCCTACTCTTTACAGTTTTCAATACTTAAACAAAATAAATATGTTAAAGTATAAGGCTTTTATTATATAAAATACTTTGAGCAACATAGTAATGGGATAATTTACCAGGTACCACAAAAATTTGTACAAATAGTCAAGTTGGATAAAATAAGTCCTAACTTCCATTAGCAAATGTTTCCCATTGGTTTTTAGTTCAATAGAACTAAATATTAAATAAAATGATGGTTAGCAGCTTGAAAGGGTTAATAACTTTTCATCAAAATACAAAAATCTGATAGATTCAAGGCAACTTCCTAGAGAGGAAGTATAATAATTATTATCATGCTCAGAATTTTACTGCAAATCAGGTTCAGCTGCTCTGGCTTTGTTTTTGTACTACATTTTATTATACAATAAAATACATTTTAATTTGATATTTTCCTTAAATTTTCTTGTAGTAGTGAATATTCCTTTCTCTTTCCAAGTATTCACGTTCACTTAACAGCAAAAGACATTAGAAAACTCAATGTCTCAACCTCCAAGACCTTCAGCAAGAATTAAAGGTTATGCATTAATTCTAAGAGAGGCAAATTGATTTTAAGGTTCTTATTAACCAGGTGAAACAGGAAATGCATTATTCTTGATGACAAATGCATAATGGTTTAAGTTCTCATCCTATGCTATGCTTTGGGCATTCTTCCACGGAATTACACAAAAGAAAAATTTTACTCTTATTTATTCAACAGTCACAAAAATCATTACTCAACCAAATGAAGGTTTTAAATTTGCAATGTAGGTTTAACCTTTAAGTTTCCTTTTGCCTTCTTCCTCCCAGTCATCTTCTGTTTTGTTTTTAAAGAATATAACTTAGTTCTAAAAGGCTCTGCAGATCAGAGCCTTTATGGGCATTGTGTAGATTTCATGATCAGGAATCCTGAGCAAAATTTGGTGTGTGCACAAAGCAAAATGGTCCCTCCAGATGCAGCTGAATAAGCTAAGGAACCTTTCATGCCACGCATCACATCACAGTTTAAAGCTATAAGACTGTGTGTCTCTAGTAGAGAGAAACATTGTACAGATGAAGGAAAGGATGTGGGCAAAATGCCAATCCTTGTAAAATTGCCACAGCTATAGCCAGCTCAGCTTAAATTTCCTGCCCTTTTTGAATTTTCCACCCTGGACTCTATGTGGGCAGGCCTGGGGAAAATCAAGGAGATTGAGGAGGAGTTGAGGGAATAGGTTCCAGCCTGAAAATACCAAAGAGGCAATTTGGCATAAAGTATTCAATTT